>JAENPR010001587.1:0-134955 GCA_018135685.1 Themeda triandra | reverse complement strand
AGGCTTTGCAACCAGCAAGCAAGCAACGGCACCAGCCAAGACACACATGTACCAAGAACCACATGTACCACGGCAAACAGAAACATGATTCAGAGTTGCAGGAGAAAAGCTAACTGCACAAGGCAAGACACACATGTACCAAGAACCACATGTATAAGCAGGATTAACATCACCATGACAGTAGAAGATCCACATAAGTTCACCAATCCAGAATCCACATAAGTGACTACAGGTATAATAAGACCACATAGAGATTGATGTAATAAATAGGAAAAATGATTCTTGAATTGAATGATTCCACTCTCAGCAAACCTAGACTCTACTCTCTCCGCTAGCTGTCTCGTTAACACTAGCGCTCATCTCCTTCGCCATCTTCGCTCTTTTCGCCTTCAGCCAAGCTCTTTGATCCTCGTCCATCATGGCCACATCACAAAACATAACGGCTTTCTCTTGATCCCACCGCAATCGGTCCTCGTCTTGGCCATGGCCCGATCTCGGGGGAATAGGAGGTAGCCGTGGCTCATTGTGACCTTCCTCGAACCGCAGAGTCTCGGTGTAAGATTCCATGTACGGAAGTCCTCGCACGGGAGTTGAGGTCTACGTTTTGCGACCACCCCTAGGAGTTGAGAGGCTAGGGCCGTCGCAGATACGACGTCTCCGGGAAAAGGTGTCGTAGTCCTCGTTGTAGCCACCTGCGGCTCCCGTCCATCTCCCGAAAAGAACACCAACAACAACTTAGCATGATTCGATTGTTAATAAGATGATTGGTGGAAGAACTAAAATGCATGGTTGAAACAGAAAAACAGGAAAATGCACAAGGACTCTACAACTCTTAACCGGATTTGTTAATTAATGAAATGATTGGTGGAAGAACTGAAACATATGACAGTCTACATGGTTGACAGTAAGCCACTGCAACCCAACATACATTGGGCATTTCCTGAATATAAATATGCTGCGCAAGTTAAATCAACACTGCACCTTTGAGATCCAGTATTCCTTCCCATTTTCACATTTATTGGAACCACAATATTCACCAGGAAATAAAAAACTTATAGCCACCAAGTGTTCTGGTGAGCAATTTCACTATTGCACCAGGCAATAGATAAACTCATGCGCCAGATTATATTTCTAAGCATTCAGGTTATCAGGGCCTATAAATTCAGTGTAGCTGGGATTCTATTTGAAAAAGGAAAACATATCATTGGCAGATAAAGAATGAACCAGACACTGATCAACAGAAATATAAGTGAGCAGAATCAGGTCCAGGATCCAAGTTATATAAATTCAGTGTAGCTTGGATTCTATTTGAAGAAGGAAAACATATCAGTGTAGCTGGAGACCATGTGAACTGGAACATCTCAATGAGTGACAGAGGATATACCATACTCATTTGGTTGGTATAAGTGACAGAGGATAGTTTGTTCTCCATTATCCGCTGGTGATCTAAACTACACTTCAGAGAGCACTCAAGCATAAAAAACAATGGACATGAAACGAATCACAAAGAAGGAAAACAAAACACATCATTACCATTTCAGAAAGATACTAGGTCCATGTTGGGAGCCATCTAACACGACATTCCACATGAACTCATCTTATGCATCCTGAACCATATATGACTACTACCTGATCCCATTCCCAACAGTGCAACTCTGGAGAACTTTGGTCTTGATCTGAGCATTCTGGATGTACCAAGACCAAGCACATTGCAGACCACAAGTAACTGCCATCTACTCACAATCAGACTGCTGGATCAATAGATTGCTGGAGCTAGACACTCAGACTTTCAGAGTTTCAATGAGCAAACAACTACTATCACAAAGTGGAGTCAATATTCCAAGCAAACCACTATCAGACACAAGAACCGTTCAAACCAAATCAAATCACCGGTTACCTAGGGTTGGTTCGGTTTGCATGCTGCTGCAGGAAAGAAGGGTGGGCCGTTTGGGGACGTACCTCTGGTGGGCGTCCGAGGCGCTCGCCGGCGGAGGAGGTGGCGGCGGCGGCCTGGCGGCGGCGGTGGAGCGGCCTGGCGGCGGCGTGGACGCGCGGTTGAGCGGCGGGCCAGATGGGGCGGCGCGTCGGGAGCGGCGGTCGGACGGGCGGTGGAGGATCCCGGCGGTGGAGGTGCCCGGCGGTGGAGGAGCGCCGGCGCCGGCGCCGGCCGCGGGCGAGGACGAGGCGACGCGAGCGAGTCTGGGGAGGGGACGCCCCCTCCAGCTGGGGGCTGAAACTAAATTTCGCGACTTCCAAGATCGGAGCCCGCATGGCGAGGCCGAGTTGATTTTTCATCGCCCTGGGATTTAAGAGGCGCCCACCTGAGAGGCTGGCTGAGTTGCTCTGAGCAAGCAGACACCGTTTCTTGATTAGCGGAGGGTTTTAGGTGTCGTTAAACCCCAAACCTGCCGTACGCCTCGTGCTCTGCTCTCTCCCCGTCTCCTTCTCTCTCTGCCCTGCATTCACTGCCGCCGCTGCTGTGCTGCTGTCCCCCTCCTCACTCACACAGTCACACCAGAGAGCTCGAGCTCAGATCCCCTTCCCCTTCCACCGCCGCTCGTCGCCGTGGCGCCGGCCAACGCCCCCGTCGCCATGCGCGAGCACCTCACGGCGGTGCTACCATCCTCTACCTCCACCTCCACCTCCTCCCTCCTGTCCCGGCGTCGCCTCCACTGACCCCCACTCCCCCACTCACCGCTTGCCGCAGCTCACCAGCCGGGCATTGCGCCACCCCTTCCCCAGCAGCAGCCATGGCGAAAAGCCGCCGCCGCCGCCGCCCACCTCGAGTCCCACCTCCGCCGCCTCGAACACCCCGCCGCTCCCGACCACCACAACCAGCGGCGGCCTCCTCGGCCTCGCCTCGCTCTCCACCTCCTTCCGCCCTCCTCGCCGCGGCGCGCCGCTCCCCGGTGACCACGCTGGTGACCGTCTTCTTCCTGCTGGCCCTCGTCATGTACGGCGAGGACGCGCGCACGGTCTTCGAGCTCTCCATCGACGACTACCTCTACCCGGACGCCCCTGCCCTCTACAACGTCTCGGGGCTCCCGCCGCTGGCGCTCCCCCGCCCGCCTGCGACCTCGCCGCCGGCCGCTGGGTCTTCGACAACGCCTCGCTCCCGGTGTACCGCGAGAGGGACTGCGGGTTCCTCACCAAGCAGGTCACCTGCCTCGCCAATGGCCGCCCGGATGATTTGTGGCAGTTCTGGAAGTGGCAGCCCCACGACTGCTCCCTCCCCACGTACGTCTCCTCCTTCCCCTCCAGATCTGCACCATTGCCTCACCGCATTGCGAGCTCGCATGCATTTCGCTTGATTGTGCTACCATTGCGAGCTCGCATTTCTCTTGATTGTGCTAAAGGTTGTGCCTTTAATCTGTTCCCATCCAATCCAATCGATTCGACTGAATGCGTGGCAGGTTCGACGCACGGAGGTTCATGGAGGCGATGCGGGGGAGGCGGCTGATGTTCGTGGGGGACTCGCTGAACCGGAACCAGTGGGAGTCGCTGGTGTGCCTGGTGCAGCCGATTCTGTCCAAGGGGAGGAAGAAGGTGCTGAAGCGGGGCTCACTCACCGTCTTCCACGCCAAGGAGTACCGCGCCACGCTCGAGTTCTACTGGGCGCCCTTCCTCGTCGAGTCCAACTCCGATAACCCCAAGATCCACAGCATCGAGCACCGGATCATCAGGCCCGAGCGGATCGAGGGGCACGCCAGGTACTGGAGGGGCGTCGACTACCTCGTCTTCAACACCTACATCTGGTGGATGAACACCGCCGACATGAAAGTCAGGTCTGCCGCTTCGGTTCTTCACTGCTGCTTCACTGGATTGACTCGTGTCTCCTCCATCTGGACTGCAAATGTGTAGCTTCTTTGCTGCCTTTTGCAAATTGCAATTGAGCAATGGGTTTAATCGTGTTCTAACTGTACTTGCTGGATTTTTGCAGGAGACCAAATTCGAGGTATTGGTCTGAGCACGACGAGGTTCCCAGGATTGAGGCGTATGGCCGGGTGTTCAAGACGTGGTCTGATTGGCTCAATGACAACATCGATCCTGCCCGAACATCTGTCTTCTTCATGACAATTTCTCCACTTCACATCAGGTAACTGAAAGCCGCTGCATTTATATTTCCTTTATTTTCTCTCTGGTGCAAGCAGTGGTGGTTCGCTGTGGACTTTGATTGATCAGTACGTACCATTACGATTGATTTCAATGCAACCTTGACCTTTGTGGCCAGTGTCGATCCAATTGGACACCATACATAGGCTTGATCGAAGGGATTTGTTGAGCCCAAATTGCCTTCTGGAGCAGAAAGCTTTCTCTTTTTTTGTTCAGCAGGGCACAATGTCACTGTCCACTCAATTAAACTATGTGGTTAATCAGTCAATGAATAAGACTCAGCTGTCATGTTGGTTCATGGCCCACACAGAAAGTGATGGCCTAGCTTTATGGGTCTGATAATCAACTTCTTTGCATGGATACAGAATCCAAATAAAGTTCAGCTTTATGGACTTCACTTGTACTCACTAGCAGATTTTGGTTGGATATTTCTTTGGATTTGTCGTATTTGCATTATGCACAAAAAAGGAGGGTATTATAGACTTGGTACCATGGTACTAGATGATACTAAACTTTATGGTTTTGAGCATTTGCGAAACTGAAGATGAATAGTCAAAACATTTAAAATTTCATTGAAACCTCTCACTGCATTCCAGGTGGTGTGATTCAAATGGTATATGAGAATTTTAAGGTAAGAAGCATCTGTAGACTTAAGTACACCAAAACTAGCACTTAGATGGTGGGGACTTTTTCTTATGATCTCAACAAACTTCTATGTGGGTCTGGTCACAATTAGGAAGGCAAAAAGCAGTATTTGGTACAACAGCAAAAATAATAATGTCTCACATGTGGTGTGTGTGGGTTAGCTGAGACTTCTGTGCCATTTTTTGCATTACAAGCAACATGAAAAACCCGGAATTTGACAAGAGAAGGATCCTCGCTGTTCTCGAATTGGCTTCTGTATCTGTCCTGATTCCTAACAGAGACTTAGAGTATGACTCTTTGAGTACTGATGATATGTTGGGTTTTTTAACGGTTGAGAAATATCTATACATGGATGCATACTAGAAAATGGACAAACCTGTTAAAATTTAGTTTCTGGTATATGATATCTTGATCAAAGATCTTTTTGCCATTTGTTACATCATGCCATAAATACTATAAGTCTTATTGTACTTCTAAGAAAGAAGTGGCTTCTTATTTAGAAAAAAAAACAATTGGGTTCCTGATGCCATTGTATGTTGAACTTGTGATTTTGGAGTATTTGAAATTAGGTTGATATGAACAACGCTCCTACAAAAACTCTACTTCTGCTAGGATAATTTGAAATACTTATCTGAACATATAATACACTTCCCATTGTACACTGCAGCAGTGTTCGGGGTTCAGAGATGTGCATGCAACACGCTAAAAAAAATTGAAGCTCCCTGTTGAAATTTGAAGGACCCCCAAAGACATCCTTTATCTTGGCCACTGCCATTAACCAGTACTATCTCTTTCAGTCGAAATGACTTCAGTAACATGTTATCTATCACCATGGTTTGGAAGTTTGATCATTTATCTAATTATCTTCATGCTAGCATAACAACATATCCTTGCTGAGCCTAGGTTGCTTGCACCAGGAGATCTTGACGCACTGCTGGAAGCTATTGGGACCTGGAGCCCTGGAGCTAGAAATGAAATAGGAAATGTGCCTGAATAGTTTCAAAGCTTTTACTGCTTGCTGCTGTCCCATTTCTGTACCAGCAGCTAGAAATTTAGAAAATGTGAGCACAAATTACAACCCAAACTGAATATTTTAGGGGCGCTGGAAGCAGATAGAGAAGAATGTTGCTGATTACTCTGTACAAACAATGAAGCATATACATTATACAACACTGATAAGTGACCTTGTAAACTTCCTATATACAGGGTCATAGTGATTTTCTTTTTCTTTTTTATTTTTTAAATTGAACTTCATATGCTAAAATGGAAGTAAAACTTTTTTTGTAAATCCAATCAATAAGTTCGGTACAAACATCTAAAGCTATCATCGTAAATAGTAGTAATATCAAACCATATATGGTAGCAAAGTTGAAGGGATGTTCTCTGTGTACTTACAATTGGCCTAAAAATTCATCATTCACATCGGCATTTTGATCTTCAGCTACATAATAAATACCTGTACCATTTTCTTTGTTGTTGATACTTAATCCAGCCATACCATAAACTTAGTAATTATATATGGATGCAATACTATAAACGCAGTATGCAGTGAGTTAAGTACCCATACCATTTTCTTTGTTGCTGATACTTAATCCAGCCATTTTACTGAATGTTTAGCCTCTCAGTCAGAATCTTTTACTTTTTTGGATACATTACATACTTATACATCCCCCATAATTATAGATGTGCTCTGTTGCGTACTGACTAGCCTCATGTTAACTTAATAAATATGGTATTTTTTAAGTTTGAAAAAAACATAATGCTTTTAATGCATGATAAATGGCTTATTTAAATAGCATAGGTGTGCTCTGTTACCCATGGCAGATGAATTTTGTTGCCAAGCTCTGTCATTAGGTTTGAGTCTTGTGCACTGTTAGACACAACTAACTAATTATTATAGTGAGTGCCCTTTGGAGCAGATTGGCAGAGTAAAACATAGCATCTTGTGAGTCTTGAGTATTTCATAGTCCATATTTAGCAAAAGTGAGTGTCAGTGTTTATATAAACCTAATGTTTTTCACAGAAAACTTCCCCCTCATGCCTCCACATTGTTATGCCCTGGACATCGACAAAGCAGGCACCATTTGCTGCATGTTGTACTTTGAATTTGTTTTCACACCTTATATGGCCATATATTAGCAAATTAGCTTTTCCTTTGGTGCTGAATCATATTGCTTTCTTCAAGTATCAGTTGATTTTATTGTGATGCAATCGTGTATCAGTTAAAAAAAAAAACGAAGGAATAAAATTAACAGTTGTGATTAGTTGATGTCAGCATAAAACTAACTTCATGTTTTCTGTTGCTTTTGGGCTGCGAATTAGCACCATATTTTACTCATTTATTTATCCGTGAGGTCTTGCTAAACTTGCTTCCATTCTATGACAACAGCCCACATAATTGGGGAAACCCGGACGGGATCAGATGCGTAAAGGAGACACTTCCGTACCAGAACTACAGCCAGCCCCTGGATCTGTACCATGACATGCGGATGTATGACCTGGTGGTAAAGGTGGCCAGCTCCATGGAGAAGGTTCCGGTGACAGTGATCAACATCACCAAGATGTCAGATTACCGGAAGGATGCGCACACGGGGCTGTACTCCATCCGGCAAGGGAAGTTGCTGACGCCGAAGCAGAAGGCGGACCCAGAGAAGTTTGCGGACTGCATCCACTGGTGCCTTCCTCGGGCGTGCCGGACGTGTGGAACCAAATACTCTACACAAGGATCCTTTCAAAACCATCTTGGCGGCCTAATTTTAGTCCCCCTCCATCCCAGTATCCGCCTCTTCCAACCCAGTGAGAGTCACAAGCAGGGAGCTTGGGTTTTTTTTACACAACCTAGGAAAATGTATGATTAGTCATTCTTTTTTCTTCATCATCTTAGGGTAGATTGAGTAAAGGTTAGAGCAGAAGGGAAATGGATGGTACTAATGACATGTAAGATCTTGATGAAATGTAAATGAGCATGTAAGATATTTGAAGAAGTGTAAATGAGCTGAGTTTGCCAATTGAGCAAACCGTAGTTTGTAAACAGTTGCGCTATGCATGTATATACTAGTACTAGTTTCCAGGCAGAAGTGAACACAAAAGTTGTCTATTGTTTGCTTCCTAATGCTTGGAAACAGAAATCCAAGGTACTCTAGTTCTCGTTACCCCTTGTGTATAAGTCTACCACAACAGTCGACACGGCCCCCCACGGCGAATGGCAAGTCCCGATCGCCATCGATCGAATCCAGCAGGACGGACACCCGGCCGGTCCGCCGGCCGGCGTCGCATCGCTGATTCGCATCTGTCGCAGGCCCCAACGGAAGTAGGCCTTGCCATCCGGGATTATTCAGCAACTGATGATGACAAATTGACAAATCTGCTCGATCGCTCTATCTCCATTCAGATACTACGAGTATCGAGCAAGGCGACAGGTGTAGAGAAGGGCGATTGAACAAGCAACTGCTAATCATCACGGCAGATAAAACGAACGCACGCGTAGCCCGTAGGGTGGAGTGTATGGAACGTACGTCTCCGTTACTCTGATGATGATGATGATAACCACTCCTCCCTCTCCAATAAAGAAAACTTGGTATCAAGATTTTGTGGAAATTTGACTTCATCACAATGTCAAAATAACTAATTAAATTTTATTAACCGATCATGACTTCAAGTTCAGATTGAGATATAAAATATTATGTTCGTTATGTATACATTATTCCTAGCTCACTGAAATGACGCGCTCAAAATTCAGAGCTTAGGAGGCGGCTCTCTAGATGGCTGCCTTCCATTCCATATCAAACGGCTAATAGAACAAACCGATGTTGTGCCTTATTCTTAGCGCGAAAAACCCTGGGCTGCACCACCATAGCATGTCCACACGCCACCGCTAGGCGTGCGGAGGGGATTGCACACCCCCGAGGATCGACCGACCCTTGACCGTGTCGTCTCGCCATCGCCTTCGTATGGTAGCCCGTGGGCTGGGCCTAGTGAAAGGTCACAATGGCTGGAGGGGAGTGAATAGCCTAACGAAATTCTTTGCAATGATACTAAATGACAATTTTGCACTCTCTTAACAAAAGTCTTGAATAGATCATAGACTTCACTCTTGTCCAAGAGAAAGAACACCTATGTGTATCTTGTGTAGTAATCCACAATCATAAATCCATACTTGTTGCCCCCATTGATGTGTATGTGGTTGGGCCAAACAAGTCCATGTGCAACAACTCAAATGCTCTTTGAAGTTGACATCTCATTCTTCTTGGGATGTGAGTTCCCATGTTGCTTGCCGGCTTGACATGCACTACAAGGTCTATCCTTCACATGTGACATCATGCAAGCCTCTCACTAGATCATGCTTCACTAGCTTGTTTAATTGCTTCATCCCAACATGTTCAAGGCGCCTATACCATAGCCATCCCTTGCTTGACTTGCCAATCAAACATGATGAAAGTTGAGCTTCACTAGCATTGAAATCAACCAAGTACAAGTTTCCATGCCGAAACCCTTGAAGATGAGATTTGCTTGATCCTTGCTCACCACCTCAACATACTTCTCATCAAATATGCACTTGTAGCCAAGATCACACAATTGTGCCACCGACAAAAAATCGAAGTTCAAAGTATCAACTAGCAACACATTGGAGAGATCCTTGTCATTGAAAATTGCAACCTTTTCTAGCCCCATGACATCACCCTTGCTATTGTCACCAAATGTGATGGAGTTGAATCCACCATTGTCATTTTTATCAAGTGATTTGAACATACTATCTTCACCGGTCATGTGATTTGATGGCCCACTATCAAGCACCCAATGCCTTCCTCTCGCTTTGTAATTGACCTACAAAAAGACATCAAACTTTAGGTACCCACTTTTGTTTGGGTCTTTGAAGGTTAGTCACTAGAGTCTTTGGCATCCAAATAGCTTTCTTCTTTGAGCTCATCCATGGTGTACCAATGAATGTAGCACTCACACCACACTCACTTTTAACAAGCATGTAAGAAGCATTCAACTTGTAAGAGAAAGCACTAGTGTTCTTGTTCTTGCATGCATGCTCTAAATGACCAATTTGCTTGCAACTCTTGTAATAGCTACCATTGTTCTTCACAAAACTAGTCTTGTGAGGAGCAAAGGCGGCCTTGCCTTTCTTGGGGGTATAGCCCAATCCCTCTTTGTATAGAGAAGCTCTTTGGTTATCCAAGCACATAAGCAAACGGTCCTCACCACCATAAGCCTTAGCCAAGGTGTGATTGAGCTCCTTGACTTCCTTCTTAAGAGACTCATTCTCAACTACTAGTGTAGAATCACATGCATGACCAACACTACTAGATGAGGTAAAGCATGGGAGCATGAAGGGTCAAGTGATGCAACAACAATTGAATCATCAAGTGAATCACATGATGTAGCCACATCTTTCTTTTCTCGTGATCACAACTTGTGATTGCTCTTTCTCTTGCTTCTCAACTAGAAGAATGAGCTTTTTTTCAAGCTTGGAGTGAGCTTTCTCTAGCTTCTTATGGTCTACCTTTAGACTCTCATAAGAAGCCCTCAACTCCATAAGTTCTTGCTCAAGATTTTGTTTATCCTTGCGCAAGCCCTTACATTCTTTCCTAGAGTCATTGAAAGCACCTTTGCAATTCTCAAGCATGACCCATAGTTCTTCTTTTTATGGTCTCATCATCATCATCACTCTCATCATCACTATCGGGTGAAGGTTGTACCTTAGTGGCCTTGGCCATGAAGCAAGATGATGGAGCACCAAATAGAGAAAGCTTCTCTTGAATGGCAATGCTTGCGTGCCTTCTTCTTCTTCTTCTTCTTGGAACCATCATCATCATCACTTGAGGAAGATGAATCACTTTTCCAAGTTGCCACATGAGATTCACCCTTCTTCTTCTTGTGGGAAGAATCTTTCTCCTCCTTCTTCTCTTGCTTATTCCTCTCCTTCTTCATGGCATCTTCATCATCACTTACTAGGGACACTTGGCAATGAGATGATCCTTGCTATTGCACCTAAGCACTTCATGGGACGGTCACTTGACTTGGATGAGCTTCTCTTGCTCTTGGACCGGCACCCTTCTTCATGAGCTTCCATCCCATCCTCTTCACAAGGAGTGCCATTTGCTCACTCACTTATTCTTCTTGTTCACTTGAGCTAGAGCATGGTTCATCTTCACTTGAAGACTCTTCCTTCTTCTTCTCTGCCCTTGCTTCTGGATGATGTGGCCTTGAATGCCACACTCTTCTTGTCATCATCCTTCTTCTCACTTTCCTTCTTCTTCTTCTTCACCAACTCTTACTTCTCATGATCTTCTAAACTCATCATCGGTCATAACTTCTTGAAGGACTTGGTTGGGTGTAGACTTCTCCTCATGGTTGTCTTCACCATGACGGTCTTCAACATGTCAAATCTCTTGGGAAGGCACCTCATGAACTTGGTGGAGAATTGTGTATCCTTGATCTCTTTCTCCAAGTCCTTTAAGTTCATTGACAATGACTTGGAGCCTATGGAACATCTCCTAAGCACACTTTCATCTTCCTTCATTGAGAAGCTTGCAAACTTCTCTTGCAACATGTAAGCTCTTGCGGTCTTCACACTTTCGGTGCCCTCATAAGCTTCTTCTAGCTTCTTCCAAATGTCATGAGCCACCTCAAGATTCTTGATGAGCTCAAAAGCTTTATCATCAAGTGCCTCATGGAAAGCACTCACGGCAACATCATTTGCTTGTTGCTTCTTCTTCGGCCGGTGTTGGCACCGCACCCTCAACAAGCTCAAACTTTGTTTCCACCACTTTCCACACCTCAAGGTTGATTAACTTAAGATGACTCTTCATCTTGAGCTTCCACTTGGCATAGTCATCGCCACGAAACGATGGTGCTTTCTTGGTGTTGTTGATATGCAAAACCAATGCCATTGCTTCACCGTAGGATGTTAATCCAACTCAAACAAACGGTGCCCAGCTCCAATACCACGTGAAAGGTCACAATGGCTAGAGGGGGGTGAATAGCCTAATGAAATTCTTGCAATGACACTAAACCACAATTTAGATAGCAAGAGAGGCGGCAAATGTGCAAAGCTAAAGCTTCGACTACGCTAAGCAAGTCGTCCTACACAATGCAAGGCTACTCAAATCAATTGCACAACAACCACGGTGATTAAGCTACACAAAGACGATTTCACCGGCAACCAAACAAGTAGTTCTAACCCACGCGGTTTTAGTCTACACAAGAAGAGGTACGGGCCAACCTCACAAGCAATTCTACTTTGCGGAATGTAAAGAGAGATGAAGGTTTATACCGCCGCGTAGAGATGAAGATGGACAATCACCGCATAGAAACCAATCACCTAGAGATGCTCAAGCACAATCACAATGGAGGTCGAAGCCTCGGCAATCACAAATCAACACAATGATTTTTTACCGAGGTTCACTTGCTTCCTAAGCAAGCTAGTCCTCGTTGTCGATGCACTTGCTTGGTGAGTTGCCGCTCAATTGGCTCGGTGCTAAAGACCCCGACGGGGAGCCGCAACCTCCACACAAGACAAGGATCCACAAGCCACGAGCAATCCACTAGAGTACCCTTTCGCGAACTCCCGCGGGGGGATCAAGACCCTCACAAGAACCCAAGTGTGGCTTCGAACAATCACCAAGTCGAGCCACCACCACCCGCCGCTCCAAAACCGTCCACGGTGACGGGAATCACCGAAGAGTAACAAGAATCCGCGGTCACTCGATGAACAAGTGCCTCTAGATGCAACTCTCAATGCAAATCACTTGTTCTCACTCAAATCTCTCTCAAGAATTATCAACCTATCCAAGAGATAAGTGGGGAGGAGTGTCTCTAGCTCAAAGTATGCTCAAGAGTGTTAGAATGGGCAAAGAGACCTCCCATGGCCGGCCATTCCATATTTATAGGCCTCCATCAAAAATGGAGCCGTTGGGACCTCGGCCGACCAACTCCACCGGCGCCGGACGCGTCCCCGCGCCTCGTCGCTTCAATTCGAAATCGACCAGTTGCCCGTTCGAATGCCGCCACGTCGTCCGCGCCCCTTGCCGTGCGTTCGGCGCTCCACGCCGGAGTCCGCCGCGCTAAGCGTCCGCCGAGGTGCTGAACTCGTGGTGCTGAGTGCGTCCATCGACCGATGACGCCACCCTCGGGCCCGACGACGTTCACGGTGGAAGGCGCCCGGCCGACGGCCGAAAGCATTGCCATGCGTCGTGCCGTCGATCGCCGGACGCCGAACACCTGCCGTACAGCGTCCGCTGCTGTCAAGGCAGACGCGTCCGTCGCCGTTGAATGCGCCACGCCCGCGCACGCGCCAAGTCTGTCGGACGCACGACCACCTGGCGTCCGGCGCGAACCTCGCGGCGTCCAACGCTCGGCGCCCCCGAAGCCGCGCGCGCGAAGGAGTTACTTGGACCGCGTCCGGCGCTCCTTCGCAGCGTCCGCCAAGGACAATGCCCGCGTCCGGCGCCGTCGACTTGATTCCATGTTGTCGAAACGACACACCGTCTTCGCTCCAAATCCATCCTTTTGCCTTGGGTACCAACTCCACCAAGTGTAGACCTCGTCTCCAGCACCCGAGTTAGTAGTACAAGCACGACCAAGCGGCAAGAGTTAGCCCTCTAGTTAGTCTCTCATGCATCATGCAAAGTAGCAACTAGAGGCACTTACGACCGCGAATGAACCGAGGAAACCCCTCTTGATAGTCGGTTATCGATCCTAAATGTGATCACACTCGCTAAGTGTCTCGATCACTGAACCGGAAAGCCCTATCAAGTATACCTTCGCCTTGATCTCCACGGGTGTTTCCATCCATCACCGGAGCTCGATCACTTCACATGTCCACCATGTTCATCACCATGATCGCCGTGCTCCATCATCCACCGTCACGTTGCTATGTGTCTAACCACACTTAGAGCAAAGCATTAGCAACGTTGAGTGTCATTAATTACCAAAACAAACCGGAGCTTTCACCTAGATCACCCTCTACGTGGTGCCATGCCCTGGTCGAGTCGATTTGATGGGCTTCTCCCTTTATTCCTTTTGCACGAATTGGTGTCGAAAAGCGTTGTTAGTGAATTTCTCCAAATAGATCTGAAACTTGGATACTAATAAATGCAAATGTGTTTAAGATTGCTAATTTATTCTCTTCTTGTGTCTTCATTGGCTGTCGGGTTTTATCGATAATGATCGCTCCGGTCTTCACGGCAGTCACATGGATATTCAGATCCGTCCCCTCTTGGATCCCACTACGCATTTCAAGACCTTGTGCACCACCTATCGTGCATATCTGACAGGAGATTACTTGTTTTATAGATCGAGCATGGGACAAGCAAGGGTAATGTGTCATGGGGCACATGCCCCCTCTTCAAGGGCAAAATCTTCCTTCCGAGTGGCCTAGCTGTCTCTTTGTACTTCTCGCATCATCCATCTATTGTTGTGAAATGCATATTTCCGTTCATAGCCACTTTTTTGAATTTGAACAACTTTGTTGGTAACCATCGACACACAAATATCAATTCAACCATACATGTGGATATAATAATGGTATGATGAGTAAAAATTTTGTTCCAGAATTTAATAAATCCCTTGTTAAAGGCTTTGTTTAGCTGCATTTGTATTCACCTGAAACCTCGTTGTTAGGGATGGATTAAAATTAAAAAATAATCTTTATATGAATCCACCCTAATATACGCTGATTATTGGCCTAACTAACAAGACCTAAGAGGTTGGCTTAAAAACTATACGACGTGATTAAGCGGATTTTCAAAAAAAAAGTGACTAGATATTCCTCGCTCCATGGCTTGAAACGGCCCAGCCTTCACCCTTTGTCCGTTGACTTGCACCAACAAGTTGAATAATTCAGTGCCACGAACGACCCTAAAATTGTACTTACGCTTTAAAAAAGGCTGCTAGCGCCGCAGGAGCTGGGATTACACTGCACGCCAGAAAGGCAGCATGTTCCAGCATGCCAGAGTGGAGAGAGTGCCACGGTCAGAGGCGCAGGTGCACTCTCAATTCAGTAATTCACGGCCCCAGAAATGCAGCGCGTTGCATTGTATTGCAGTGCCCGGCTCCGCGTCGTCAAGTCAAGAGAGCACCAAAAACAACTCGGGGAATTCAGACTGATGGCCCCAAAAGATATGGTTTTTTTCAGGATTAGTTTCTTGACCATACACTACACGTCCTCTCTGACTGACTGACTGACTAAACAAGCTTTGCGTACCATTCCAAATTCCCAATCATCCCGGCCTCCTTCTTCCTCCTCCCTCTCCTCCTCTGTGGCCACATCGTGCACGCGCCGGATGCCATCTCTCTCCCTCTCCATTGGCAGGTTGCCGGCGTATATGACTAGCTAAACAAGCAATCAAAACACCAGAGCTCGCGGAGACGACGACCAGCACACACAGTGAACTGGCAGCCGCCGACATGCACCTGCAGCTCCTCCTCTTCTTGCTCCTCTTCCTCCTCTCCGATGCGACCGCCGGGTCGTCGTGCAACCGGCAGTGCGGCAGCACGACGGTGCCGTACCCTTCGGCTTCTCCGGCGGCGGCGGCTGCCCGATCCTCCTAGCCTGCAACGCCAGTGCGTCCACGGCGCTGCTCCCGGGCAGCAGCACGGCGGCGGCGGGGGAGGCGTACACGGTGCACTCGTTCAACCCCACGGCCTCCACCTTCCTCGTCTCCTCGCGCCGTCGCAACCGCAGCGTGCCCAGCGCCATGGCGGCTCGCCGGCGCAGGCGCAGGCGGGTACAGCGTCTCGTCCCGCACCGGGCTCTTCCTCCGCGGCGGCTGCGCCCCCACGACGGCGGGCTCGAACAACTCGAGCAGCTGCAACGTGCCCTCGGGCGTCATGTCGGCGATCCTGCGCACGGCGCAGTGCGGCGCCGGCGGCAACGACAGCTCCTGGACGTGCGTGCTGTCCGCACCGCCGCAGCCGGGCAGCCCGGCCGCAGCGAGCGGCGAGGACGAGTTCCTGCGCTGGGACGAGGTGGCCGCCGCCGGGTGCCAGGACGCGCTCACCTCGGCGGTGTACGCGGACACGGCGCAGGGCGCGTCCATCGAGTTCGGCGTCGCGGAGATGGGCTGGTGGCTCGACGGGAGCTGCAACGGCACCGGCACCGCCGCCGGCGGGCAGTGCGCGACGAACGCGACGTGCCAGGACGTGCGCACGCCGGGCGGGGCGTGGGGGCACCGGTGCGCGTGCGCGGACGGGATGGCCGGCGACGGGTTCGCCGCCGGCGATGGGTGCTACCACGACGACGGCGCGCCGACGAGCGGTGAGTGCACAGTGCTGCTCGTGCTTTCGTCATCGATTTGTACATTGTTGCTGTCGTTCTCGTCATGGTGAACTGTGTTCTCGATCGCGTCGCCATTGCGTGTGCCGCGGACGCTCTCTCGTCTCCACTCTCGAGTGGTGGGTAAGCGGCCAGGTGGGGCCAGGCGTGACATTGACACGTCAGCTCGGTCCGAAAGTCTTTGCAGCTGCGCTCAATCATATGCGACCTAGCTCAATAAATTCTACGTGTACATACAATTTACATACTGTAGAAGATGTAAGCCGGCCCTAGAAGATATTGCTCTCGAGTTTAACTTCGTTATTATAGAGAGAAGTCGTGGTCACGGGGCCTTTACAAACGCGTATGTCCACGTCACCACTCACCACATGACTTGAAACAGGGCTACACATGAACTCAAAGAGAAATAGACACAAATGAATGTTTCCAACAGGTTGGATCTCCGTTAGATTTTCTCTAAAATATAATTCCTATAGATTGAGTCATTCCATAACAATAAAATTTCAGGACGACCAACCTTTGTTCCAAAGAGCCACATAGGAAACAATTCTATAGGTTTAATCCTATACAAAATTCCTACATGAATCAGTGTGGAAGCGGGAACATGGATAATCAATAACTAAAAGTATGTTTAGTTTGATAGATACTTATGGATAGAAGTTGGTGGACCATACATTTGGTTCATGGGCATACTAGACGTGACAGTGGCCTAGAGAGAATATTATTTAATTTACTAGATTGCCAATAAAAAAAGATCGGATGAGCTTATCTACATTTTCTATTTTTATTTATTATTTTAAGAACTAATTTGATGATTATTAGTATGCTATATTAATACTTAGTAATTATGATGGAATATTACTTTTAATTAGCGGTATACTATGTTGAGTATGCTTCATTTGTGTGCCAATTAGGATAGTAGTAACTAGTAAGATTATTTTGTCTCATTGCATATTTGTTAATGTATGATTAATTTTTATTATTTAGTTAACATATATAATTATTAAACTATTCTCATCCATCCAACAAAAATGGCCGGGCCAATCTATTGAACTAAAAATACAGACATGGCTAGATTTATCCCTAATGAAATATACGGATGAACATATCCTATCCAACCTTGCTCTCAATCAAAATATCCTCTTAATATATAGAAACATGCAATGTATCTAAATCTAAATACTCAAAGTTTGATCTCTAAATCATACTCCCTCCATTCTTTAAATATAAAGTGTGATTTGACTTAGTTTGGTCTACACAGACAAAATTTAAATGCTAATTCCTCTTGTAATACATCATATGTGGCAACAAAAAATTGATCATTAGAGAGTATTTTCTAAATACTACTCCATCCATCTCATAATTGTAAGGCTTTCCTACATTTTTAGATACATATATTTTACTAGGTATTTAGACATAATGTATAGTAAAAGTTATGTGTTGAAAAAACAAAATGTCTTATAATTTAGAACTAAAGGAGTAATATAACGCAAATTATAGCATATAATACTTTTTATTATGAAGTTTGAATTTGGAAACATGTGTGCGATCTCGCGTAGATCGGCCGGGACGGGGCCAAAAGACACGTGCCTGTTTTAGCTCGAGCAACAATCAAATGGTAACGTTCACTAAAAAAAACATCCAAATGGTAACGTGGGCTGGGGATGGGAGCGCCCCACGGGCCTCAATCCATCCTCGGATGGGTCGGGCCGGGATCCGGTGAGGATTTGTAATTTCAGATGGATTTCATATTGGGCTTCCAAAGGAGGCCTTAGAAGGCCCAGTTGCTGCAGCAGCAGCAATCACGCGGCTCTCTCTGACTTTTTTTTTTTTTTTGACAACATCGGTTCTCTCTGACTGATGACTGACTAAACAAGCAGAGCCGGCTGCCGTGTGCCGTCTCTTTCTCCATTGGCCATTGGCATGGCATGGCATGTTCCTCCAGCTCTACAATTTCAATATTAGGCAGGGGCAGCCGCAGGCGTACATGACTAGCTAAAGCTCAGCAAGCAATCAAAACACTACTCGCCGCAAGCACACAGCGCATACCGACCGGCAACGTGAACTGCCTGCCTAGTGCCTACATGCGCGCCTACTCCTCCTCCTCCTCCTCGTCCACCTCGATGCAACCTCCACCGCAGCCGCCACCGGCGTCGGCGTCGGCGTCGGCAGCAGCTGTACCGACCGCCGGTGCGGCAGCACCGCGGTGCCGTACCCTTTCGGGTTCTCCGGCGACTGTCCCATCCTCCTGCGCTGCAACGGCAACGCCTCCGCGTCCACGCCGCTCCTCCTGACGAACACCACCGCGGCGTACCCGATCGTCTCGTTCAACTCCAGCGCCTCCACGTTCGTCGTCACCGTCGCGCCCTCATGCAACCGAACCGTCCGCGAGGCGCAGGCGTCGCTCGCCGGCGCCTCCTACGGCGTGTCCTCCCGCACCGGGCTCATCCTCCGCGGCGGGGCCAGCTGCCGCGCGCCTAATTCGTCGTCCAGCTGCAGCGTCAGCGACAGCGTTCTGTCGGGCCTGTTCCCCACGGCGCAGCAGTGCCGCGGCAACGACACCGCCTCCGTGTGCGTGTCCACGGCGCCGCCGGCCGCGGCGAGCGGCGAGGGCCAGTTCCTGCCGTGGAGCAAGGTGGGCGACGCCGGGTGCGAGGACGCGCTGACGTCCGCGGTGTACGCGAGCACGCCGGCCGGGGTGCCCTCGGTGGAGTTCGGCGTCGCGGAAATGGGGGTGGTGGCTCAACGGGGCGTGCAACAGCACCGTGGCAAACGCTACCGAGGTTCGCTGCGCGCAGAACGCGACGTGCCACGACGTCGAGACGCCGGGCGGGACGAGAGGCCACCGGTGCGCGTGCGTGGACGGGATGTCCGGCGACGGGTTCGCCGCCGGCGATGGATGCCACTTCGCCGCGGGTGAGTTCTTCGTCCTGATCATTGTTGACTTGTTGCTCCGCCTGTCGGAGTCTCGCCGTCTGACGGATCCACGGGTGCCACAGAGGATCCGTCTCGTGTGGGAGGTGTTGGTGAGCGGGGCCCGGCGTGCCACGTCATCCGGGCCAATTAAGTCTTTCCCTGCGGTCAATCACGCGGCTGCTAACTAATCATAGTTCACACTCACAACCCACCAAGCTATGTTACGTTGCCTTAAGCCATTAATGAAGCAATATATAGTGGCATCACTTTCTAAAGGAGAGCACCACTAGTTTATGTCCATCTTCATCTCAAACGCAACTACTGCTAAGCAATTTCATACTCGAGCTTATTTCCTTGGCTTAGCACCTATATGACACAATCTTTTTTCTCTTACAACAAAACATCATCAGTCGAAGAAATCATCAGCGAATAGGGCACAAGTTGGCTCTAACTTTCCATTTATAAATAAACAGCAAAAAAGAAGAAGAGAGAACTAGTTTTGTGTTTTGCTGATTGAACAAAACGAAACTCCCTAGATACAAGTATTGTTGCCACCTTTTCTTCTAATTTCACATCATTTAGACTTTCCAGCGCCTTAAATAATGCAGGCGCCAGAGATGGAGACTGGGTTTGACAAATAGGATAGCAGTGCCTGCCACGTGTTTGAATTTGAAACAGCCACAAACTTGATCCTTATTTGAGGCCTTGACCTTTTCACATTGAAAATAGACCACATTTTTTTTGCAATTTCATAACCTTTCTTGAATTCAACACGCCGGCATAGGTTACGAAACGGGATTTGTATTTTCTTATGTATGTTTCCACATTGACTCTTCCGGGTCCAACAAATTTTGTCTGGAAGAATTTCCGGTTTAATTTTCTCAAGTGGCAACCGTATCTTAGCCAGAGTCGAGCTGTCAACAAAGACTGGCTGTCAACAAAGACTGGCTGATCCCACCTACTGTAGCTAGGAGTATCACCTATCTGAGCAAAACCATAATAAATTCAAATTATGATCTGAGTATAAATGAAGCACTTTTAGTACTCCTCAACAGAAACCCAACCAACTGCCACCAAGTACCAGAATCTGCCTCAATTTATGACCTTACCAAGTCAATGCATTACAACTTTTGTTTTATCAAAAACAAATATAAACTCTACAATATCATTCCCATTGTAATGCTCACATCTTTTTTTCTGTTTTTTTTTTCTTCTTCTTTTGCAGGGAGTTCCAAGAAGAAGGTTTTCCTCATAGCTGCAGGTAAAACCAAAAACTATCATAACTATTTTACTTTGACTTTTACTGTTTGTCAGTGCAACACGGCAGTAATCTATCCTGTTGTGTACGGCATGGTGAGAACAACGAGATGAGTCTAGTCAAGTCAGCTTGTCTCTCTTTTCGCCGCCGGTTACGTGCAGTTTCAAGCACGTTGATTGCTGACTGCTTGACCTGGAAAAATTCTGCAAAACACAACCGAAAGAAATGAAAAAAAACAAGTTTTTTTTATGTAGAGAAATGAGATTATTTTTGTTGCATTTTTTGACCAGTAGCAGAGTAGGTAATCAGATTTGTCAATTTCAACGGCAGGTGTTCTAGCTGGCGTGGCGGCGGCCGGCGCCGCGCTTCTGCTGTGGCGGCTGCAATGCCGGCGTCGTCACAAGGCCGGGCGGTCGGCGTCAGAGCGGCTGGCGGCGATGCGGCTGCTGTCGGAGGCGGCGACGTCGAGCGGCGTGCCGGTGTACTCGTACGCGGAGATCGCGCGCGCCACCAACTCCTTCTCGCACACGCACCGTCTCGGCACGGGCGCGTACGGCACCGTATACGTCGGCAAGCTCCCGGGCAGCAGCTCGGCGTCGCTGGTGGCCATCAAGCGCCTGCGCTGCCGCCACCACCACCACCACGATGACGACGACGAGGGCGCCGCGGCGGAGGCGGCACTGCTGCTGAACGAGATCAAGCTCATCTCCTCGGTCAGCCACCCCAACCTGGTCCGCCTCCTCGGCTGTTGCCTCGACCGCGGCGAGCAGGTGCTCGTCTACGAGTACGTACCCAACGGCACGCTCTCCCAGCACCTCCTCTCCTCCTCCGGCGGTGACCGCAGCCGGCTGACGTGGCGGGCGCGGCTGGGCGTGGCGGCGGAGACGGCGGCGGCCATCGCGTACCTGCACGGCATGCGGCCGCTGCCCATCTTCCACCGCGACGTCAAGTCGAGCAACATCCTCCTGGACGCGTCGCTCCGCCCCAAGCTCGCCGACTTCGGCCTGTCTCGCGCCGTCGACCGCCTGGAGGCGGCGCGCTCGCACGTCTCCACGGCGCCGCAGGGCACCCCGGGTACGTGGACCCGGAGTACCACCAGAACTTCCACCTCTCCGACAAGAGCGACGTGTACAGCTTCGGCGTCGTGCTGCTGGAGCTCATCACCGCCATGAAGGTCGTCGACTTCGACCGACCGCCCGCCGAGGTCAACCTGGCCTCCCTCGCGCTCGACCGCATCGGCAAGGGCAGGGTCAGCGAGATCGTCGACCCGGCGCTCCTCGCCGGCGCCGAGGAATGGGTCATGGACTCAGTCCGCCTCGTCAGCGAGCTGGCATTCCGGTGCCTCGCGTTCCAGAAGGACGTCCGGCCGTGCATGAGCGAGGTGGCCGCCGAGCTGCACCGGATCAGGCTCGCCGCCCCGGACCCAGTCGACGGCGACGGCGACTCCGAGGAGCCCGGGTCAAGGCTCAGGCCTGTGAATATGATGGACATCCAGATCGACGTGAGCTTGGATGGCTCGGACACAACGGCGAAGAAGAAGAAAAAGGCGGCTTCGCCGGTGTCAGTGCAGGAGGTTTGGGTCAGCGACCAGAGCTCGCCGTCGACCAACGGCTCCATGCCACGCTTTTCTGAGCGTAAGCTATAGCTCTTGTACACTGATGAGGAAACCAATGCGATTTGACACAAATTTTTGCCCCTCATTTTCTCTAGTAAAATCCAGTGTCCAAAGATGGCATCCATCATTGTAAAGCTACAATTTTTTTATATAAAAAAACCATAATGTACTGTACAGCATTATCTGAAAATATCATTGGCATTACTTAGTACAAAAACTGCCCATGGTATTGCTACAGCGTCAGGAGAGAAGGCATCTTTGGTTTCCCTTGGTCGTGATTTACCATGCAAGCAAGAAGCATCTGTATTGGCCACAAGAAGATGCCTCAGAACTGCAGAAACTCCATAGTTTTATCAGAACACAAAATACTGACACAAGAACAATATCCACACATTGTTTCCTTCACCAACTGCACTGGGGCACATGGAATCTTTGGGGAATACAATGGGTTTCACAAGGAACAAGCAGAAGATGAAGCTACCTATATAAGCACTGATGCCTGCAAATAGCAAAGGCAGTGAAGGAAAACCATTCCAGAAACAGAAAACAGCATCCTGCTGCTGCATCTGAACTGAAAGAAGAGAAGAACAAGAAGATGTGCTACAAGGTGGAGTGCAGCAAGTGCGGCAAGTTCACCTGGAACGGCTGCGGCAAGCACGTCGCGGCCGTGTACGAGAAGATCGAGAAGGGGAAGCACTGCAGCTGCAAGCCATGGCCAGGCGTCGACACCAAGGCAGCAGAGGGATCCACATCTGCTGCCAAAGAAGGTGAGACGCCCCCTTGCTGAATTTCTCGTCTGAAGTGAAGTTCCAATATCACAGGCAGTACTTCGACTGTTTTGGGTGGTTTGCAGGTGAAGCGAAAGCTTGAATTCCATGGAAGAGATCCACAAGTTTTGCCGCTATCCGATTGAAGGAGCTTGTCTTTGAGAAAATTATGTTTTTTTTAACACCGGCAGGAGCTTAGCCCGGCAATAATTTGAGAAAATGATGTTTGCATCTGTTATTTACCTATCTGTTTGTACTGGTTTGTGGTTTCCATAGATGTGCAATAAAACAATGTTAACTTAGTCCAAATTTTTGCGTTGCTGAAGAAAATCATTGACCAATATGCCATGTCATACTATCGGTAATGTGTCCTCGATTCCTCTTCAGCGACTGAACCAGATCCTCCTGTTTCATCATCTCTCCTCGTGTTGCCACGGGGATCAAGCATTTCAAATGGTGCTGTCAGTGGTGAAATTGCTAGTCACGTTAGACTTTACCCTGTTGGATTCTTGTTGTATATAAGGCAATTCTTTAGGAAAAGAATCACGCCTCGCTACCATACTGCTGCGGATGATATGCTACAGTATTGCACAGCTGTGAAGCTGCGGCTCAAGCGAGCACACCATGGTGCTCTGAGAGGCTAGTCATTTGTTCTTCCAAAAGTTGAAGGAAGCAACAGCATGAACAAAAGCATTTTGAACATAAATTGTGGCAGCAAATAACAATACAAACATTTTTAAACGCTGGTTGAGATATTATTACCAGGTCAAATGGAAGAATCGGTAACTATACACTGACTAGTATAATGCCCGTGCTAACGCTACGGTTTTATCTCAAAAATGCTCATACAAAGAAGTAATATTTTTTTTGGAATAATTAAACTTTTACACAATTGTATTTGAGCATGTATACAATCTAGGAACATGTGCATAAAAAACATAGCAAAATCAAATGTCTCTGTCAAGGATACATATAAAAAAAAAAATCAAATGATGATACTATTTTCTTAGTTTAACTTTCAAACAGACATATGACATGTATACAGTCCCAAAACACATATGTATATCAAGGGATAATAACCTTATGTTGTAGCCTTAACCATCTAAGCAGACGGTGAAACCCAAAACACAATCAAATTCATGTGTTAATTTTCATTTAAGACACCTTTTCATATACAAACAAACATAATTTCACAAATATAATTCCCAAAGTTTTACACCGTTGCTACAACAACGTGGTAATGGTAAAATACAAAAAACAAAGTTTGAGCATGAGTTATCATATTGTTGAGCTCGTAGCAAATATATAATCAAAATTTTCATAGGGTATAGCCTCTGCTTGCCGTACCACCCTTCCTCCATTTTACATCGCCCATCCCTGCCTCAACTCTCCCTCCACCGTGATGGCCCTGCAATGCAACATTGCCTATTGGCCTGCGAAGAGCAGACTCGGAGCAAGCATGTCATGGCCCTGCAATGCAACATTGCCTATTGGTCTGCCTTCACTTGCTCGGAGCAACCACGTCAGGAGACGCTTGCACTTGCATAGCCCAGAGTCTGCTCTTCCCTCACATTGCAACCACCAACCACATGGAAAAAAATTGCAGTTCTCAAGTTAAAAGGAGAAATGTTAGTAAAAAAATAAGTTAAACAAACAAAGGTAGTAAATTAGTATCTTTTTTGAATTAATTCACCCAAAGTTTTTTTTTCAATAATTGCTCTGCACTTGCCACGTGGTAGTAAATTAGTACCTTTGAGAGAGTGCCAAACAACCAGTTTTGTAGGGTTGGCAACCTACCCACATTAGATCAAGTGCAATTCAAGGATGTTCTATTTCACACAAGAGATCATTGGCATCAAACAAAGATGAGCATTGAACGTATTAAACTCATTTCTCCAGGGCCCCGCTAAAGCAATCTAATTATACCCAAACCACCAAGCAACCATATATGTCCAATTTAATCTCTACCAATGCAACATTGTCTATCTCATCTGTTATGATGCTGCCATGAATGGAGCCTTCTCCCTAAAAAATGGCACCTTTGGCAACATGCTAGCGGTGGCCTGATCAGAATTGCACATTCTAGTGTTTAGAGAGGCACGCACAAAACATACAGCAGCAATTGCATGTACACTACGACAGTTGAAGAGTTTCTGATAGGAAGCTAACCTTGTACTCGGTGATGTCATCGCACACAGAGCAGAGAAGATCAACAACACCTGTGAAGATCGACACCTGTGAGTCACCATAGATAGAATTCTTTCAGTCTCTCAATGGACTAAAGGCCATACACCAGATGGATCTCTCTACTACAGTTCACTGTTAAGTTTAATCCCAATCACAAGTTATCTGTACTCATGCTTCTACTGCAGTTCACTGTTATTGTTGCTCCCTCCCTCTCCCATCTAATTGTGCACAATGCTCTTGTACTCCTACCATAGATCGGCATTGACATATGGCTGCAGACATTTATAAACTTTAGATAACTGACATCATTGTGGTCATGTTATTGTTCCTACTATAAATTAACAAGGCCAAAACACTTGTCCAGAAACATAAACTGGTCTGTTAACACTACAATATGTTTTCTCTAAAAATGAAGTAAACAGTGAGATAGATTAAGATTCTTAAAAAAAAAAAAAAAAAAAAAAAAAAAAAAAAAAAAAAAAAAAAAAAAAAAAAAAAAAAAAAAAAAAACCAATGTGAGGACAGGACAAATGGTACAACGAACAAAGGAAGCTACTGTCCATTTACTACTGAGATCAAAGCAAGCCATCAATCTCGCAATAGATAACAAACTATCCAAAGCAAATTACATCTAGAGTATGATATTTTCTTTAGAAATTAATTGTCTGAATAAATAGTGCGACTTAATGCAAGTATATCAGCAGCCAACCAGTAAACTGGAGTAATAAATTAGATAAATCTGATAAAATTTACATGAATAAAGAGATAATTACCATTCAGAAAACATCAACTGAAGCGCCCATACCAGCAAGCATGAAACCAACCTGCTCAGTTATGAAATTTTGATTACTGTACTGATGGTAAAGTATCGGATAAATATCACCAGATAATTCTTCAACTAAATTTATTATACACTAATCTTATCTTCAAATGTTTACTGAAGAATTTGCTTGAGAGTCAGCCATGACAAAAAAGCTACACTGATCAGACAAATTTTAAACTTCGATCTGATAGAAAGTCTACTTATATTCACTCTCTCTACTCTACACATCTCATTCCCAAGGAGTGACAGTTGTGTAGCAGAAGTCTAGTGAATACATTCAAGTGGACTGTGAAAGATAACAGACCTAAGTTTAGCACAAATATTAGCAACGGCAGAACTTGAAGAAACTCAGCAACATATTAACTAATATCTTTTGAAATCTGAAAATTTGCAAGGCATTTCATAGTTGGGTAACTACAAGGCCTAACAACTGAATAGACTTGAGATCATAAAAATTCTCAGCAATCTTTCTCATTTTCTGTACAAACAAGCTATCTGATATACCTGTGCATCAGACCCGTGAATGCATCAACAATATGGCTCCATAATCTGAAGAAAACAGAAGATAAAAAGTTTTATGTTCCCCAACTTGTTAGTACTATCGCTAATATTTACTACTAAATTCGGTCAAAAAATATTTACTACTACTACTACAAGAGATGGGATTCCATGGCATGACGAAAACCTTGCCTTCCACGGCTGACCAGATGGGGGTTCACAAAGAGCCATTGTTCACCTTTATCTGTGCCTGGTTCTTCGTAACCACTGCACAGCTCAGATCCTCATCCAGGGGAGTCCGTCCGCCATTGACGTTAGCCATGCCCTGCTTCCGTTGCACCTAATGCCGTGATACATCAGGAACCCGCACAGGACGGGTGTCGGAGGACCTGCTCGCAAGATCCAGATGGATGGGGTGGAGCATCAGCCACCAATCACAAGATCCAGAGACATCAAGAAGCATCATTGAAATAAATCACCGACCTGAGGGAGCGGGCTGTTGCTAGCAATGGAGGGGCTGGGACGCCGCCACCGCCGAGATGGCCTAGGACGATGACGCCGCCGCCAGGAGGGCCTACGACGATGACGCTGCCGCCCGGTCGGGGAAGACGCGTCGCGGGTGCCGGTGAGGAAGGAGCTGCCATTGCCACCTTTGGGTGGGGGAAGGCCGCCAGCCACTGCGGCTGCCGTCGAGTAGGGGAGGGCCGCCGCTGGTGGCGCGAAGGGACTTCTCGGCTACCTTTTAGGTGGGGCACTGATGAATAAAAAAAGAGCATTTATGCTGTATATAAACACCAGAGCCCATGACGAGGGAGGACACCGAAGAAACTGACTCAACTACTCCAGATTCTAGTGGCATCATGGGCATGAAATGGTATTGGAGTGCAGCTGATACGGAAATATTCAGCATGAAAGACTGGCAAAATGGCAAACATTTCGTCCAGAGTAAAACATCATTCTGTCAGCTGAAATTGTTGTCTTCACTGGAAACTGCAACCAGGGCTGATGTCTAGACTGAGTTGGAAAAATTCAGTAAACTCTTTGATCATCGAATCATATGTTATATCCATCAGTAATGCATCATCGATTTATGCCACAGGGATCAACACTGTCAATGCTGATACTTAGGAAAACAATCACGGCCTCGCTACAGTACTGCTGCAGATGATATGAATATATGATGCAGTACTTCGTCCCAGTGAAGCTGCATCTGAACTCTGAAGGCACTCCACTCCATGGTGCCTCTGAGAGGCTAGTTTTTCCCTAAAAAAACGAAAAATTGAAGGAAGCGACAGCATAAATGAAAGTATTTTGAACATAAATTGTGAATGCAAACAACAATACACTTTAAACGCTTGTTGGGACATTATTACCGACTAAAATGGAAGAATCAGTAAGTATATACATATACATTGTCACCTACCAAAAGACACAGAAGAAACTGACTCCACTACTCTAGGATTCCAGTTTCCAGATACATCCTGTGCCTCAAAGGTGGAAGTGGCATATAACATAGTCACGTGCAGCAAATACAGAAATATTCAGCATGAAAGGCTATGGCTAACATTTCGTCCAGAATAGAACAATCATACAGTCAGTTGAAATTGTTGTTTCACTGAAAACTACAATCAGGGCTGATGTCTAGACTGAGTTGGAAAAAATCAGTAAACTCTTTGATCATGGAATCATATGCTATATCCATCAGTGATGCATCATCGATTTCTCCTGCACCAGATGCCTTCCGTAATATCTCCTTGACGCTCCCCACGCCACGGTCCTTTATGCCACAAGGATCAATCATTTTAAACGGAGCTAGGTCAGTTGTGACATTCAGTGCAAGGCCATGATAAACTATGTACCGCGAACCATGAATCCCTATTGCTGCAACTTTCTGATCCCCTAGAGAGGAAATGGAGATATCATTAGCAATACCATATGGCACCCCTTGATTATACAAGCATTAGAAAATCCCAATGAATTAACTGGAAATTTGGTAAAATACTTGAAATTTTCTGAAGGGTTGCACATACCAACCCAAACACCAGTGAAATCTTTTACTCTTGTTGCCTTGATAAAGAAGGCGGATTTCAGTGCACGGATGATCACTTCTTCAAGTGACCTAAAGTACCAGTCAAGATCCTTTATGTGATAATCCAAATTCATGATCGGGTACATCACAAGCTAGGAAAAACAAAATAACAACTGTAAGTATGAAGTCTTCACTCATGATAGCTGCAAAGTATAGTTTCTGAACCAAAGACTGAACAAGAGTATGCATTATGGAGTCAAGATCAGTTGTATCCTGACTTCAAACATGACCAATGCTGGGTCTATACTTGTTACTAGGAGTTATAACAAAACAGCAACCAGAATTAGGAAGCAACTGATCAATAAACGCACCACCAAAGTATGAAGTAACTTCTAGACATGCAACTACAAAACCATAGATGATAAATACCTGTCCAGGGCCATGGTACGTCACTTCCCCGCCACGATCATTATGATGAAGCTCGAAAGGAGCCTCTTCCTTTTTGAAATGGAGGTATTCCTCCTTGCTGTCGGTGCCCAACGTAAAAACCGGTGGATGTTGCAAAGCGATCAAGGTGTCAGAGTGGTCTTCGCCGCTGCCTTTCAACCTTTTCCTCCTCTCAACAATGGACTTCTGCCAAGAGTAAGCCTCCCCATAAGGAACTAACTGCCGGTGGAGGTCAAACAATTCGCACCTGCATAACATAGCTAGCCTCGTCACCGAGATGGACACGACCGAAGCAGTAAAATTTAGGAGCAGGTTGTGCTGAGCATTATGTTCTGAGTATTTAACTTTGGTGTGGCAGAAGAATTATGGTATTGAAATTTGAAACAGCAGCGTGAACTGTTTCTAGACATCTGAATATCCAAGGGTGAAGGAGAACAGCCAGATGGAATGCCATCTGCTGAGCTGTTGATGATTCAGCTAGTGAACAAGCAACTACAGTCTTTTGGGGGCATTCAATATCAGAATTGCACACTACTGCAATATCAGAATTCAGAAGCAGGCATTGCATCACCGAATGGAGCATTCGACAAGTCAGTCACACAACTAACATCGATCGGGCCTTCGAAAGTGAAAACGCATAACAAACCCCAAAATTGAGCGACACTAACGCAAGGGATACCACGCGCGCATACGGCATACCTCCTCCTGCCATCGAGGCTGAGACGGGGCTCCGGCGCGACGGTAGTGCCGGATTGGGCGCCGGCCGCAGCGAGGCGCAGGCTTCCCCTCCGGTGGCACGCCGAGGCGGCGGCCGCGGGCGCCGGCAAGGGCGCGGCCGCGGCACCAAGGTGGCACGGGGAGCAGGGGGGCGGCGGCAGCAGGGCCATGGCGACGCGTGGCGATGGGGGGCGTGCGCGAGGAGTACGGCCGCTTTTATGCTCCCCGTGCGCCGGCGGCGGCGGCGGGCGGACGCGCCGAGGCGAGCGCCGCGCTCGGCGTCGCGGGCTCGTGCGGTTAGGAAGTCAGGATCCGGCCCACGGAGGGGCGTTGGGCCATGGGCCTAGCACCTTGTAGCACGGAACATGGGCTGTGGCGTCCATCGATGGCCTGTTTGGAACTCATACCTTTTTTTGTGACAATTGAATGAATCAAATAGTGGCTCAAATTCTACTAAACTAATAGTGGATAATCTCAAACAAATAGTGGATCAAATACCTCGGCTAATTGCCCTAAAAACACCTAGGCTAAAATTCTAACAATAATATGTTGCAAAAATAATTTATTTATTTAATTCGAAAGTTATTATTAACCAGGACATTTAAGTATTATACTACTAGCTATTTTAATTGTATGTAAGATCCAAATGGTGCCCAGCTAATAGCCCTACTACAAGTAGGAAACTAGCAAAACCTGCAACCTTGGTTCCAAGAAGAATGCAATTTTTAAGTGCATTATCAATTCAAGTGCTTGGAGTTTGACCAAATACATAGATAAAAGTATTAAAGTTAATGACACCAAATTACTATATTATCTGAAAGTATATTTTGTAACGAATCTAATGTACCTATTTAGTATGATAAATATTATTAGTTTTTATATAAATTTAGTCATATTTGAAATACTTTAGTATGACTTGACTTCACTCTAGAATTGCATGTTTTTGGAGGGAGTATTAGTTGATTTCCTCCAGCTAGAAATTAACGGTTTCTTTGCCTACATCGAAACATGCCTTTTTGTTAGTTAGACCTGTCTCAATAATGTTTCATTTAAGTTTAATTCTGTTTTTTTTTCGTGACCGGGACGTCACCTGTATTTCAGGTTTATAATACTGTGAAACGTCAAAATTTGATAACTTGGCAGGGTATCACAGTTACGAACAGTAAATGTGGGACAATGAGACTGGTCTCCAATGGCATTGTATTCCATACTCGGTAGTCCATGTTAAGTCCAAAATATCAATCAATAATACGGATAATCTTCCTCCATCCCATCGCAATGATCTCCAATCATCCCCCCGTCGCTATCGATTTGAACAGCAGCTACTATTAGTAGCCGCTGATGATGATGATGATGCTGATTCTGAGCCTTGGGTGGGGTGGGGGACGCGCACGACGACGCAGTGGCTACGAGCCTACGAGACTACGACACGTCGTCACCAAGAAGGGCCCGGCAGGCAGCGGTAGCAGGCGTGCGATCCAATGGGCTGCGTGCGCCCCACGGATGGGCCACCACGGCACAGCCCAGGCTGTGTGTGCATCCACGCAGGGCCGCCGCTTTACGCGACAGCCAATTTACGCCGCTCCGCGCTTCGCGCTCCCCCACACGGACACACGCGACACGGCCACTCCTTGAATTCCTTCTCCCTTTTCAATCGTTTCAGCCTCGTGCCATTGCATCTGCTTGCACGACTGCACTGCACTGCACTGCATCTGCATCCCGATTCCCATCGACACCATTCACGTCAGTCCCAACCCAGCTCCGGCAATTGCACAGCTTGCCGTGCCGTATCCGCCGCTCCGACCAGTTTAGGATTGCCGTGCTACAAAAACTATGACAGCGCGTCAACGTGTGTAGTCAAGCTGGTGCTACCGAGATCGATGCAGCTTCCTTGGTCCTGGAGCTAAGCAAAAAAGCTTCGTGGTGTATAAATTTCCAAGACACGATGACCTCTCTCTTAACTTGTTTACATTTCTCATATAATAAGGTGATTTTTGACAAATGGAATAGAAAAAATGATATATCATAGCCTTCCATTTTTCACACTTTGTTTAACCGTAGCCATTCATCCATCTCTTTATATATTCCAATCCAACCTCTCTTAGCCCATTGCCAAACATTGCCAAATGGCATGTTTTGATCGGATTATATAATCTAGAGTTTGGATAAAAACAATTTCTAATGTTTCTTAGATTGCGTGCATGTGAGCTAGAACCCTATAAGTCATGTAGAGTTCTCTCACAAAAGTTGCGAAAATTTTTCCCAAATTTTATTGGAGTTTCCGATTAGTAAGATTAGTAATAGAGATACTAGTAAGCATACTTTGTTTTTCTTTTAAGATAGAGACAAGCATGAACCGTGAAAAACAAACAAGCATAGCTTAACTAGTGATTAGGTTTGCTATAGTGAACTTGTCTATCAGGGTTTGTGCCCCGACCGACTTGGTGTGTCTTCGTATTTTTCTTTATTTATTTCAGAATAGATTTAACAACATTAGTCTTTCATTGGTAGAAGATTATTTAATTAACGACATTAGTCTTTCATTGGTAGAAGATGTGCTCATCGACAATGAGACACAAATGATAACTTCCCATCTTCAGATTTGCTCGCTTAGTCTTACAGTGGTAATGTGCGCACATTTGTGTGTAGGAGTAAGTGTCTACGTATATATGAGCGTCTATGTTTATACCTTATAATAATAAGCATAAATGTTTTACTCCTCCATCGCGAGGACACAATTCTTGGTTATGGAAGGCCCTTATAGTACCTTTTTTTGTAAATACTTTATAGTACTTTTTTACTTACAAAGAAAACAAGCTAGTATAATAATATGAATTACAATATATAGTGCCGCTGGAAATACAGTCAAAACAAGAGACGCCTGGCCTAGTCGTGGTGGCCATGAGACAATCCAAGAGGTTGAGATTAATAAGGAACAAGGAAGCATGATCCATTCCCTCCTATGACTATGCCTACGAGCCGTCCGGCGAGAAAACGAGGGCTCCACCTCCACCCCGGATGCCGTCGTTTTCTGATCGGACGGCCCATACATGCCCGTGCCCCACCGACCCTACACGACCTCACTGCACCAGTGCACCACCGCCCTTGGTCAAACAAACCAAAACCAAACGACACGTCGGCGGCCGACGACGACGACGGAAGCGAGGAGGATTTGAAAAAGGTGACGAGACTGACGGAGCCGAGCACCCAAGCACAGTGGCCACTGGGAGTGAGAGCTGGCTGGGGCCCACCCGCCCGAGCTGCTCTGGTGGCCAGCTGGGTGGCCGGCTGCCGGAAGCGACACGACGCGGTCTGGGCACACGTCCTCCCGCCATTAAAATCGCGGCAGGCCCTCGCATTTATCGCGCCATTACTGCCCGCCCCCGTCTCCACGCAGGCCCCAGGCCCACCACGAGATCCGCTGCCGCTCACCGCCGCCGTCCCCCATCCCCACCTCACCGGCCGAGCCGGTCCGGCGAGAGCAGCGCCTCGGGATCCCCACACCGTAACCGACTCGACGCGGCAGCCACCCCACGTCCGCCCCGCCTCGCCGCCAGGATCGAGGGCGGCTCCGACGCCAGCGACATGAAGAACCCGCTCCCGCCGCCGCGGAACCGGCGCGAGAACGGCGACGGCTTGCACCCCGCGCCGTTTCCCCCGCGGTACGACCGGAAGGAGAAGACGCGCGCGGCCGCGGAGACGGACACGGACCCGCCCGCGCCGGCGCCGGCGAGGCCGGCGGCGAACGGGGACGGCCAGCGCTTGCTGCTCCAGAAGCCGCGGCCGCGGGAGGTGGTCCCGCCGTCGGTGGCCGCGCCGGAGGCGGTGGTGAAGGCGGACATGCGGTACCGCCATGGAGGGGAGGCGGTGGAGGACGCCGTGGCCTCCGTCGTGGCCAGGCTCCGCTCGAAGCCGAAGGAGTAGGAGCGCTTGAGTAGGAAGTCCCTCGCGCCGGCGAGTTGCTGATGCTGGTCCGGGCTGGCCGGCGCGATCTCCGCCTGCAGGTGGTGGTGTTGTTCTCCCGCCGCACCCGCCGGGTGAGTGGCAGAAGGCGGGACCGGGTGGAAGAAGAGGAGGTCGTCGAGGCTGGGCCGGACGCGGCGCCCGGCAGCCCCGCGGTGGAGCGGGGACGGCACCGGCGGGGGCAGCGCGACGGCGGCGCGGCAGAGCGGGCATGACGCGTGCGCGCGGAGCCACACGTCGATGCAGTCGGCGTGGAACGCGTGCGCGCACAGCGGCAGCGCGCGGAGCTCGTCCCCGTCCGCGAACTCCAGCAGGCACACCGCGCACTCCCTCGACGCCCCGGACCCCCTCGCCGACCCCGACCCGCCGCCGAACTGCGCGGATGGGAGGGACTTGATGGCGGCGTCGTCCAGCCCGAGGCCGTAGTAGGGCGAGAAGGTGTGGTAGTAGTTGTCGTAGGTGGTGAAGGACGCGAACGAGTCGTCGCCCCCGCCGCCGCGGTGAGACGAGGGGGAGGAGCCGCCCCCCGGGATCATGAGGAGGCGCAGGCGGCGGCGGCGGCGCCACCGCCTGCGCGCCGCGCGGAACACGCGGCTGACGAGGCGCGCGTACAGCACCACCAGCAGCGCCGCGCCCACCACCGCCAGCATCGCGATCAGCGGCGGGCTCAGGCTCGGTCCGGCTCCGCCGCCGCGCTTGCCGCCCGCGAACGCGCTCGACGCCGCTGCCGGAGACGGCTCTGGCGCTGGAGCGGGAGCTGGACCCGGGGACGGAGATGGAGATGGAGCTGGGCCCAGCGCCGACGCGTAGGGAGAAGGCGGCGAGGTGAAAGCGGCGGTGGTGGATGGGGCGGGCGCCGTGGCGGCAGGGGACGGATGCCGCCGCCTGCGCATGGCGGGCGAGGCGGGCGCTGTCGTCGGCCTCTGGGCTCTGGCTGGGCGGGGCAGTGGTCAGTGCGCAGGAGGAAGCGGAGGCGCAGGCGAGCACATGGCGCGGCGGCAGGAGCTGCTGCGGCTGGTGGTGAAAGTGAGGCCGCAGCTGCAGCGGCGCGGCATGATGCGTGGACGGACGTGGTGGAGTGCGATGCGGTGCACCACCGACCGGGGCTTTGCGAGGGGCGGACACGCACCGGCGTCCACCGGCACCACTCGCCTCGCACGCTAGCGCGTACAGGGGTTGGTGCGCCGATTTATGGTGGAATGGCGATTTCATTTACTTCCGTTCCAACCAGTGCAGTGCCGCCGTGCCGGGCACCATTGGATTTGGATCTCACGGTTTTTTTTTTTTTTACCCCACTCCCTTGCCGAGACCAACAATGGTATCCGTAGGACATCCATCCAAATGATTCGAATTGCAAGTGTGAAGCTACTGCGCATAGCTTTACTAGCTGGTTGGCGATTTAAAAGGGAAAAAAAGATAACCTTGAAAAGTATGAATTCATTGATAGATTTTTCCAATGGAAAAGGAAATGATATTAAAACTTGGCAAAATATATCTCTAGACTAGATTACATATGAAAGAACCTTCTATCAAAATACTTCTATCGAAGCGTCAAACACTAGAACCATAGAAGAGTCCTTGTACCAAATCTACCGACTAATCCGAAACCTTAGGCATGTTGCAATATCCAACCTTTAGAATCTAGTATGAAAGAACATCGTCGACTGAATCATCATTGACTACAACACATGCTCTACATTTGGCAACTCGAGCCCTTGATGCATCTGAGGCCTTGTTTAGATTCCAGATTTTGCTCCCAAATTTCACTATGCAGAATTCCTATTCCCCATCACATCAAAACGTTTACATACGCATTGAGTACTAAATGTAGATGAAATTAAAACTAATTACACAGTTTTATTGTCTTTCTGGCATGATTTAACATTTTGGACTAATTAATCAAGATTTGACAAATATTACCACAAAACAACGAAATTGCTACAGTGCTCATGGGAGCACTGTGCAAACTTCGTTCACCCCGAATCGGGGATCTAAACGAGGCCTGAATTGATGAAAGAACATCATTGGTTGAATCATCATTGAGTAGAACAAAGGTTGCAAATTTAGCAAAACTCCAACCATCAGTTCATCACGTTAGAAGTATAATTTACTCCCCACATCTTACGGACGATGAGGTTGATGATCTAGAGTGTGCCAATGAGGCCGTAATCATAACTTCCCCGAAAAAAGTAAATATGGTAACCACAAACTGCCGGTCATGGAGCTACAGGTAGCAGAGATCGTCGGTGGCAAAGTCTAGGCTCTCGAAACCTAGAGGAAAAGTGGAGATCTTGAACTCCCAGTGGCGTATAACTGAAACTGAAAATAACTTTTTTATCGGATAGAATTCCATCTGAAAAGTATTTACAAATAACTGAAACTAAAAATAACTCTGCGTCCATATTTTGACCTTGATGCTTGCAATTCTAGCCGTACAACAAAGGCTGTTGAGCTGTGCCCGGAATATGGACTTATTGTCTCAATATTGTCTCGAGAACCAAGACAGTTGACTGTTTTCATGCGCAAATGGTTTCAGAGAAAAGTATTGGCATTAGCATTAACGTGGCTACGTGTTCATTGATGGAAAGTAGGATTAGTATCATTCATTCACGTGGATTGAAAACATTCTCAGTTTCATCTGCATCACTCAAGCCACTCCATGTTCGACGCATGCCGCGCTCTGAGCCTCTGACTCAACCGGAATCGATCCGCACCACCATATGCTGTAGCCAGTGACACACTCATGACTCATCTATCAGAGCTTGGAGTGCACCCTGCAGAACACATTCTCCTCAACCTTGGTCCCTGCAAAAAGAGGGTTTCTCATTCAGACATTCAGTCATTCTCAGGTTGGCCATTGGGTCTTGCTTTTGGGAAAGAGCTGAGAATCAGGATAAAGCAGAGATATCAATACATAAGTGCCCTAGATAGCTATGAGACCCTCTCTGCTTTGCAATGTTCTCTGTGCTCCATAATTTCGGTCTCAGTGCATTATTACCACCCATAGCATAGCATTGCTCTTTGTTCTTCGCTTTTTGACATACAGACGGATGAGACCAATATTCCATCCCCAAGAACCAATTCCTTGCTTAATCTTGATCGATGAGCACCATGAACAGTCTGATTGGAAATTTTAGCACGACAGTTGAGTATCCAGGGGAAGATCGGATGCTCCGGGTTCCCAACTTTCCATCAGAAATGGCCAATGCAGAGTCGACAGACAACTTGACACTGAACTGTCTATCAGTCTATGCTTCTCCGACTGGAGGGTTCAGAACTCCTCTATTCGGTTTCTGCAATCCAACACTGAACTGTAGTAACATCTAACTCAGTTGATGTACAAAAAGTGTTTCAGATTTTTTGGCACTATGTTGGGCAGAATGTGTAACACACATACTGACAGTCTGACACCGACATGAAAAGAAAAATCTAAGTACATTTTTTTTAGAAAAGTAAATCTAAGTACATTTCATGGCTTCAACTGAAGAATGTCGCCAAGAATTCCAACAAGTTGATAGTGTCCCAATAATTGTTTCAGATATTTTTCCCTCATACATTCTTTGCTAAATTCCTGCCTGACCGTGCAAGTGCTTCTCGCTGCACTGAAACTAATCCCCTATGACTAAAGGTTTTTCTTGCGGACTGTTGGTGTTGGGAACATTCTAATTCCAATCTTATGCAGCATGGAATTTGTGCGCTCTTATCCTCTGCTCAGCCTCCATCATCAAGGCAAGATCACCGTTCACCGAGGAGATGACTGAAATCCTGGACTGGTTTTGAAGGGGATGCGGAGTGGAATAGCAGCTGGGTTGATTAAGAGAAGAACCTGAACAATTTGACGTGGGAGGCCGGAGGAAGAAGAACAGATGCCTGCATCAACACACGAAAGCTTGAGATGCCCTGTGACAAAGCCATTTATGTCGTCAAGCAGCACGTCCGTTTTCGTCAGACAGACATCATGTATGAACTTGCCAAGCGAATAACATGGCACTATTCAGATTTTTTTTTTGTGTAACAACAAACAAGTAATAGCTACAACTGTCATTGAAATGTATGCTGACGAAGTTTATCAGAACAAGTTGTGATTTTTAAAGGGCATTTTTGAAGCCCATGATTCTTCCTTCTTTTAAACGAACATATTGACCATGCATGACCATATGTAGGCTTTGATACTCTCAATCCAAGAATTACAATAATCACAAACATCCAAAATTCGAAGGACACGTACAAGGACATATTCCATTCCATTGCATTCCTCGACACTCTTCTTCTCCAAGCCTAGAAAACCAAGCCACCCAATCCACTGCCATTCTTCCATTACCTCCTGCCTCTTTCTCTCTCGCTCGCACACACACGGCTCTAAACACTCTGAACAGCAGTGCCAGCCTCAGCCGGCCGGCGGCGATGAGGTACGGCGAGGTGGCGCACTTCAGCCACCCGCAGCACCGTCTGCGTCTGATGCACTCGGAAACCCCGTTCCGGTGCGACGGCTGCCGGGAGGTGGGCATCGGAGCGCGGTTCCGGTGCCCGTACGCCGGCTGCGACCACGACCTGCACCGGCAGTGCGCGCTGCCGTCCTCGCCGCCGCCGCCGCCGCTGCGGCACCCGTTCTACCCGAGCTGCGCGTTCGTGTTCCTGGCGCGGGCGCCGGGGGGCGCCGGCACGCGCTACTGCAACGCGTGCGGCCGCGACGTGCGCGGCTACGTGTACCACTGCCGCGCGTGCGGGTTCGACCTGCACCCGTGCTGCGCCGCGCTGCCGCACGCGCTGGACGCCGGCGGCGGGGTCCGGCTGTACCTGCACCCGGACTCGAGGGCGAGCGGCGTGCCGCCGTGCCACCGGTGCGGGCACCGCGGCCGGAGCTGGAGCTACCGGAGCCAGTGCCGGTGCTACAGCCTCCACGTGGCGTGCGTCATGGACATGCTCGTCGAGAGCTGGCACGGCGTCGGGCGGCACAAGGGCGGCAACGTGTACGACGGCGGGATGGTGGTGCCCGGGAACGGCGGGTACAGGGTGCCGGCGATCAGGGGCGCGGCGAAGAGCAGCCACGCCAGCAGAGGGGGAGGAGGGTACTCGTACTGGGGCAGGAAGAAGGGCAAGCTGAAGCGCTGCTGCGAGATCGCCGGGTTCGCCGGTCAGGTCGTCATCTCCGCCGTGCTTGGCGACCCCACCGCGCTCATCGCCGGCGCCATAGGCTCGCTCATCGCGGCGTGACCGACGGAGGACGCCGGCCTAGAGATCGGGGGGAAACATGATCGATCTTGGATCATGGAAAAAATGTATATTTATACGTGCGCCGCGCCGTCTCTGTGCGTGCCTGCACGTCCACGTAGTTAGACACTTCGTGGCGAGTTTACTGTGGACAGTTAATCAGTAATCAGTAATGATATGATGTTGGTGGATCAGTAAAACTAATCATCTATAGTAGAAAATCAGCTAGCTCTATTAACCAGAGCCTCTATAACACCCTTTCAATCACTCGTTCACACAACATTTTCACTCCTGAGGTCCGGTATTCCAATACCCAACCCCCCGGCTAAAAATCACTAGTAAAATATTCGCCCTTGAAAATCATTTACGGAGGCAACTTAGGACGTCTGTCTCCGTAACTTCAATTTTAATAGGAGGGCTCCTTAAGGCGATTGCCTCCATTAATCAATGGTTTTGAGAGACAGTCGTTGTAAGTGTCCGCCTTTCTAAAATCGATTTACAGAGCTAGATGTGAGGATGTCTTAAAAAGTTCTAAAATGTTCTTCTCTATAAACAACTTTATGGTCCAATAATGATGGTGGAGTGTGGCAATTGGTTGGTGGTGGCATTGAGCTTGCGAAGTGGTAAAACAGTTAATGAAGACGTAACTACTTAAATATTTTTAATTTCGGTCACGGTACGTCTAGCAGAAAGTTATTTTTAGCGATCGGTCTGTCTACCCATTTTTATTAAAAGGAAAAAAAAATCTTAGTGCACGCATATACGATCATGTAAGCGAGAAGCTTCCATGATGCAACGTACGTACTACTTATCACCTAGGTACCGTCTAGAAGAAAGTTACAGTATCTACTAGTAGGAGTAGAATCATACAGGAAGAACTAAGAAGAGAGAGAAAGTACTTGGTTTTTTTTTTTTTGAGGGGAGAGAGAAAGTACTAGGTATAATTATAGGCCGGGTAGTGGGCTGTAAGTGAAATGTTCAAGATTTGCTAGTCCAAATCATACGGCCCCATAAAGGCCCAAATTAATAAAAATTCTCTTTTCCTTTTTCTTTTAACTCCCACTTCCTTTTTCCCTTTTTTTTCTTCCTTGTCCGCTCCGTGCCCCCGACTTGGAGGTTCGGCCGACCGCCGCCGCCCTCTCCGGCGAGGCCAGCCGCCAGGTCGGCGGCACTGGAAAATCCAGCCAAGGAACGGACCCGGAGGAGACGCCGCACTTACGCTGCTCCGCCTCCGCTCACCTGCTGCGGCCCGGCCTGACTCCTCCCGTCCTCCGTCCACTCCTCCAGGCTCGTAGCGTAAGTTCCGTCAGCGTTCACCGCCCCCCTCCTGCCCTTCCCTTCCCTTGCGATTCTCCGGCAATTTGGTCCCTGTGTCAACGCCAACGCAAGGATTTTGCAGAGGGTTGTCAGTTTGTCACGCTGTTGCCGATTTCTTGTTTGGGGGTATTGCGTTTCTACTCTTGTGTTTTGAAGGTCAGTTTTGATTTTAAAGGTCAGTTTTGATTTTACCCTCACTTTTCGTCATGTTGTGATTTTACCCTCGCTCTGTTAAAACGAGCACACAGTCTATCCTTATTTTAACTCTTGTTAGTTGTTTTGGTAAAAAAAAAAATTAAAAAAGAAAGAAAAAGCCAAGGTGACAATTTTTGGGACAAAAATACCCCTGCCTCCATCTTTTCTCACCGTTCCCCTCCTCTTCTCGCGTGTTCCCCCGGCCTTCCTCGTCTGGCGTAGCAGGTTGGCGCGGCGCTCGCGGCCGGCCAGGAGGCCCTCGCGGCCAGGCCAGCTCGCGCGGGCGCTCGGCCAGGCGGCGCTCTCGTTCGCGGCCAGCACGACGGGGCAACGCGCGAGGGGGCAGGAGGTGCTCGCGGTCAGGCTCGGCAGGCAGGCGGCCATAGAGGCCGAGGCTGGCTTGTTGGAGACCGAGGCTGGCGGGTCCTTGGCGGAGGCTGGCGTGTCTAGGTACAAATTTTCGTCCTCTGTGATTGTGTATTGGCTAATTGTGGGTCCAATTAGCCTTGAGATTTAAGCAATTGCTCTGATTTGATTTCAATCGCACGTGATGTAGGTATTTCTAGCTCAATAATTAAGATGGTTTAGTTGGTTAGTGCCGCCGCTGATGCTTATGTTCGGTTCGGATGAAGAGTCTGATTTATCTGATAGTTACTATGGAATGCGCATTGACTTGATTACCAAAGTTTTTGGTGCCAGTGCTGCTAAGATTTCTTTGAGAAGCTTCCTCCTGGAGCCAAATCGCCAGAAGCCTACACAGCTCTTCTCCATTATTATGGCCGATCCAAGATGACAGATAAAGCTGAAAGGCTGTTCGAGAGAATGAATGATGCAAACCTGTCTATGGATGCTCTGGTTTATAATGAGATGATGACCTTTTGATATGATATTATCTATCTATATTTGCATGTCGTGTGGAATTACAGGTAACATAAAACAGTGGTAAAATCACAATGAACTCAAAAAAGCAAGGGTATTTTTGCAAGGGCAAAGTTGTCCTTTCCAAACCCATCTAACATCGTTAGCTGCTCTTAACGAGTAAGGGTAGACTCGAGCATTCATTTTCATAAAGCGAGGGTAAAAATGCAACATGGCGAAAAGCGAGGGTAAAATCAAACCGGCCTTCAAAACAAGGGTAGAAACGCAATAGCCCCTTCTTGTTTTTATCTCCAATCAACTGAACTGTAGTTTTGTCATACAGTTTCAGGTTTGACCATGCCTGCAAATATAGACATTGCTCCTTTCAAGCTGGACATCGATGAGCTGATAGCTGATTATGCCAGGGTAATTTTGTCAAATTCTCTCCGTGTGGCGTGAACATGTTAGCTTTAGATGAATAATAATAACATTTGTGTGTTCCTGATCGGTAGGAGAATTATACGTCACTAGCTGAATTCAAACAACTGTGGATGGCCAAGAAATTTTCTTACATCTATGAAGGCAGACCTAAGACAAACTCGGGTTTATTCATGCAGTCCCTCTTTCTGCATTGTATTGGTAGGTGCTGGCTTCCTGGAAGCACATATATTTCTGAACTGAACCCACACTCACAAGTTTTCGAGAAAAAAAAAAAAAAAAACCACACTGACCAGTAATCCTTTTTGTGCTCACAGCTGAACTATTTTCCACTTAATTGTGTGTCCAGGTCATTTGACTTCTCAAAGTTCACTTCCCCAAAGATTGGCTGGGCTTTACTGCCTTTACTGTCTGTATGAGTGCCAGCCATACAAGCCACAGTTCAAGATTTATTTGTCTCTTGGTAAGGCACATATATTCGAGTTTTCACTGTCTGCATGTTGAAACTATATTCTTTAATGCATTAAATAGTTTCTTCTGTTGGAAACAGAGGAGTGCAGGCAACTGAAAGATTTCGTTGTTTTGGCTAAGCAAAATGGACTGAGTCTTGTGGCTGCACTTGTCAAAAGGATGATGAATAAGGGCATGTTTTTGTTTGGCTACATGAATTTGATTGATGACAATGGGGACAAGCAGGTCGAGGAATTGACTGCGTTGCAGAACAAGCAAGTAAAATTTGCCTGTGACAAGTACGTGTGACTTTTGCTACTGTGATCTTTAGCATTAGTATTCTTGTTTTGAGTAAATTGCACGGATAGACGTCTAAACAAGATTAGTGACATAGCATCACTGTTTTCTTTAATATGATGTTCATGTGAGTATTAGTACAGTAAGCAATCATGCCTAACAAATAACTAATAATATTAGTGACACATTTTTTCACTTTAAGTTCCTTTGCGTTGCTACTCTGTCTTGCATGTTGTTCCATAGTGCAGGTTATTACTCATATTTCTTCCTCTGCAGACTAGGCTATATTTTGGTCAATGAAAAAAAAGGACTAAATTTATTGCCTGCTGATATTTTCCTGCTTTTATGTTTGCAGGTTATTTGCAAATACCCAAGCAGAAAGTTATATGCACATGGATTTGGTAAGTTCAGTGTTTCTATTGTATAGTTCTATTCGCCGTTCGGCATGGCGATGACATGATTCCGTGGTTTGTGCACACATGCGAGAACATGATCCTTCTAGTTTTATGTTTACAAGCTCAGTAAAATAGATATGTTCTTCCTCTTATTTCCATAAGATCTTATTAAAGAATTATCATTATTTGTTGGTTTGGAATTTTTTTTAAATAAATCCTGCCAATCCTTTCTTTTATTTGTAATACAGACATTATGCAGGTAAGCTTCTGTCACTAATTTATTCATCTTCTTCTAGGGTGCCGAGTTTGAGCTTGATAGCATCAAGAAATTGTCACAGGAGTATGCAGAAGCAAAGGAATTGGCCCTTGCAGGTGGCTGGTCCATTGTCACTGTTAGATATGCGCATTTTCTTCTCCTTTTATGTTAAACTCTGGACAAACACTGTTCCTAACCCAACTGCTATTTGTTTGCCCCTATCACCTGGACAGAGGCGAGCCAAATTGTGGATGTTGAAGATGCTAAGCACGTCCTTCAGAGTGACAAGCTGTTGGGTGACAAAATAGACGAAGTCGTGAAAGAATGGGATGCCCAGAAGGAGGGGTTCTACGAGAGAACAGGATTATCCCCTGGCAATCAGCTCCAGCTCCTGGCGATTGACAACGATGAATCCGGAGAACAATATCAGGAGGACGGATCCTGTAGCAATGAGCTCACGGTGATTGACAATGATGAATCAGGAGTACAGAATCACGAGGACGGAGACAACTTTGATGATTTAGATCAGCTGCTAGACTTCTAGAGTGAAGAGCGACTATAAGTCTGTAAACTCTTACTGGGGTCCTTACTAGGCTCTCTGAAGCAAAATCTCGTCTTGTACATGGCTCCTGACTTCCAATTTTGGTGAAGCTTGTGTTCCGTTTGATGCATCTGTTGGGACTTGTCTTCCTTAGAAGAGTAATCTTTCATGTATCTGGTGTCCTGGTTGGCGTCCCAAATTTCCATTTGGCGAATTAAACTGCAAATGGTGATCTCCACTACACTGATTGCGATCACTGTATATTGAAATAATACAGAGTCCTTGCAGAAATTTAAAGTTAAACTTGAGTAAAAGTGTAGATGAACGGTGACAAGAAAAAAACAAAACGTAGTGTGAACATATCTGAAACGTCTGAATAATTGAAACGAAGCATACTGAACTGAACGCGAAAAAAAATCCACCGAGTACTGAAAGAATACTGAAATCGAAAGAAAAAAGATAGAAACACTGAAGCAAAAAAGGTTCCTGAAACGTCTGAATAATTGAAACGAAGCATACTGAACTGAACGCGAAAAAAATACTGAAAGAATACTGAAATCGAAAGAAAAAAAAAGATAGAAACACGGAAGCAAAAAAGATTCCATTGCCGGGATTTGAACCCGGGTCGTCTGGGTGAAAGCCAGATATCCTAACCGGACTAGACGACAATGGATTTGATGCTATGTTGCACAACTTAACCTACTATAAATCCATGTTTTTGTCAGAAACCCATCCATGGTTACCACAGTCCAGCTTGTAAACAAACGCCTCTATGGTTTATTTATTTCCATTCTAAGAGTTCATCAATATTCAACTAGTTCCACCTCATGTTCATGCTGCTGAGTTGCTGAGTGCTAACGAATAAGGTTTTGATCTGAATTTGCTACCCTTGCCATATCGAAATATTATTTTGGTATGTAGTTTTCCAGTCCTGGCACAAGCATATGGTTTTCATGTACTGTCAGTTCAAGCAAGAAAGGAAGAATAGTAAACTTCATTCATTTGCAAAAAAAAAAAAAAAACCAAACTCGGGAATCGATGGGCACAAGAGGTACAACGGAGCAGAATCCATATCCATTGATGATGATTCTCTTCTTACAAACAGAGAACCATCTGATTCTAGAAGAATAGCTAAACTTTACACACCAGCTAAAACAACACCCAAATTCTTGCCAACTCTCATGTCAGAACTAACCGAGACAATCGCCCCATTCGCTTGAGCTTATCAGCAGTATTTTTCTCTCATGATAAATCAGCGATTCAGCCAAAACACTCTATGATCAGCAGCTAAGTTTAAATTCCGCTACCATTTGAAGATGAGCTTCTACTTCTATCCAATGGCGAAACATCGCCTGCTACGTCAGAGTCAGGAGGCTGATGAAGAACAACCGGCCTGACGAACGTCCTCCTCCACCACACCTCGAACGCCCTCTGCAGATTCGGGCAGTCGTCGCCGAGCTTCAAGAACCTCCCGAACCACGCCAGCAGGATGGACCTCTGCTCCTCCAGCGGCAGCGTGAGGATCGTCTGCCCGATGCCGTCCTCCACGAGCCTCCTGTCGAACGCCGACCGGGAGCCACCGCCGCTGCCGCGCTGCAGCCACGCGTAGTCGTCGATGAGCGGGTGCAGCCAGACCTGGAGGAGGCGGAGGCGGGCGTCCCTGGGCGGGAGCAGCTCCCCTCTCCCGACGCCGACGAACAGCCGCGCCGTGACGCGGCTCACGGCGTGGCGGGCGGCGCGGCCACCCTGGCGTGCGACGCGGCGAGGTCTGACTGCCCCGACCACAGCGCCACCAAGCCGTCGCCGGCGCGCTGGCTCGCCAGCAGCTCCACCAGCCACAGCAGGTTGTCGGCCTCCAGCGCGATCCGCCGCGTGACGCCGGGGGAGTACTCCGGTTCGGACGATGACGACGCGTCGGCGAACAGTCGCCGGAGCCGGTCCAGGCAGCCCCGGCACGAGGCGTACAGCGTTTCGGCAGAGGAGATGATGTCGTCTGGTGGTGGTGATCCGTCGGCGCCGGTGATGGCGCCGACGCCATGGCTGCTGTCTTTGAGGAGGTTGAGGACCAGGGCCTTCATCTCGCGCCGGCCCCGCTCGTCGGTGCTCGTGAGCACCATCTCCGTGATGCTGGCGAACGTGTCGCTGGGCCGCGGTCTCACACAGTCGTCATCGGAGTCGGCGGCGATCCTCTTGAGCAGCGGGCCGACGGCACCGCCGTAGTTGCAGCAGCCGTCGCCGTCCTCGTCCTTGAGACGGCGGACCGACGACACGACGCTGCGCTCCTCCTCGTCGCCGACCCACGGGACGGCCTCCAGGTAGCGGAGGCAGGACGCGACGCAGGCGTGGAAGCCCAGCGCGTCGGCGGCCTTCATGATGCGGAGCACGCGCGGGACGCCGCTCTGCTTCGGCAGCAGCGGCAGCCGGTGCTTGGCTGCCTCACCGTCGGCGCAGTACATGAGCCCCACCGTCTCCACGTAGATCTCCGCGTCGTCGCAGTCGTGGATCTCCACCACGCAGGGGGCGAGGGAGGTGGTGCCGCCGCCGGCGGCGGCAATGGCGGCGAGGCGCTGGGCGAAGAAGGCGCTGCTCTGGGCGAGCACGTCGCTGTGGACGCTCATCCTCACCGCGACGCCTTCTTTCCCGTACAGCATCACCGTCAGGTCGCTCGTCTCCGGCGGCCCGAACCCGACGCAGACCTCGTGCTGCTGCGGCGGCTCCTGCTGCCCGTCGGGCGGAGATGGAGCTGGACCCGGAGCCTCGGCGGTCGCTTGGCTGTGGTGGTGCTCGTCGGTTGCGACGGCCGTCGCCGGGTCGTCGTCGGTGACGGACGGCGCGGTCCGGACCGAAGGGGCTCTGGACGGAGGGGCAGACGAGAGGATCTTATGCGCCGGCGCCGGCGAGTGCTTGGTGCCGCCGCCGCCGGCGTGGTGGTGCGCGTTCTTGAGGCCGAGGCTCTTGTGCAGCGCGGCGGGGGACGGGCAGCACCAGAAGCCCTCCGGCGTGACGGCGATCGGCACGGTGCGGGGCCTCCCCGCGCAGCCGCCGGTGCCGGCGAGCCCCTCCTCTGCTGCTGCCTCGATCCATCCATGTTCATCTCTCGTCTGCGCGGGGCGATTGCAAGATCAGAATCAGACACTCTGAACAAGACGGAGAAATTTGAATCGGCGCAAAGGCCCATGATTGCATTGCATTGAATCCACTCAACAATCGAATTCACCTAATCAATCACCTGACCTACGCATCTAATCTCTATCCACAATCTTCTTTCCAAAAAAGAAAAAGAAAAGGAAAAAAAATCGATCCACAATCGATCAACTGACTAAACAGCCGGGAAAGCCTGGTACTTTTCGACAGCGACATGCCGAACAGCGGCATCAAGAACACGCACTCTGAAGGAAATGGCTGAATGGGGCAAGATTTCACCTGGAGAGTCAGGGATCGTCAATCCACGCTGCTGCTGCTGCAGACCTGCAGTGCAGCAGCACCGGCGGCCGCGTGTAGTGCACGAACTGCTGCAGGCTGCAGCGCCTTGGTCTACCGTGAGTTCGAGTAACCTCACTTTGGGCAGGAGTACATTCGGTCGGTAGGAGTATACAAAGGTGAAAGACCGCACTACAAACAGCACCAGCAGCAGTGATCAGTGGAGTGTAGGCGAAGCGCTGAAGCAAGCTGCCATGGCAGAGGAAGTAGGATATTGTTGCTCCGAATCCAATGCCTTGTCTTTGGTCCAAAACCCAGTCATCCAGAAGAGAGTACTCCGTACGCAGGCGTGGGTCTTTGTGCCGTCCTTCTTGGTCGTGCACCGTAACTGTCTGCACTGCACTGTTCCAGATGGATGGCAGCTGAGCTTCTTCGGAACACCGGCCGGCTAGCCGTGGAGTGGAGCATCGTCTAGTTAAAAAAGAAAAAGAAAAAAAAAGTCCATCCACATTTGGCACGCATGAATGAACAGGTCTAGCTTACTCACTACAACTTGTATTCAAAAGTTAAGGCAATAAAAAAAAGTTTAGCTAATCCCATTAGCTAGCTAAAATTTAGCCAGGGGCATCCAAACAGGACAAGTCCGATGTCATGGTAGGAAGGAACATCTTTCTTGAGAGTTGAGATCGTTTTTTTTTTATAACCGTATCTGTATATTACTTAGTTAAGGAGAACGTACACATAGGTAAATACTCCATACAGATACGATGGTACAGAAAGTGGAGAAAGCTGTCCTATCAGTTTTGCACAGAGGCCCTTAAAGAAAAGAAAATCACAAGAAGCTCCCTGGCAGCTGTACGCACTGACGGACATCACCAACTTCAATCTGAAGCTTCCGCCGTGTGGCAGAACCTCCTAAATAATATTTAACCTTTAATTAAGTAGTTACTACGATGATGAACACCGATCGAGTCTCCTTCTCCGAGAAGCACGGCGATTCGAATCCATTTTTACCCAGCTGGGACCTAGATCACTGATATACCGGAGACTCTAACTCCGCTGCATATCAGATCACATGATATACCGGGACAACAACCACAGCCGTACATCAACCACAACACTCCGTGTGTGGATTTTCTAGGGTCTCGATATCACCAATTCACCATCGGACGGACCTTAGAGCATCAACAGACGGAAACACTACAGAGGGACTCCTTTCCCAATGCAAGTTAGCCGTCCGAACTCAAATTAATTGCTAACAAAGTGATTCCAACAATAAAAGCCATTCTCATCTTTTTCATTCTTGACATTTTGAAAACTTAACTAAATAAGCGGGGCTAAGCAATTATACGCATTTTCTTAAATAGGTAATGAGGAATACGGAAATAAGACAGTAATGCATTTGGTGGGTTTTCACTCAACTCCTAGCCTTTAATGCAACAACTCAAGGCTAAGAAATAAAAACTTTATAAAATCAAGGTAAAGGTTTAATGCATCCGGGGCTTGCCTTGGTGTTCAGGGTAGACGATTTCGGCTCTGGATATTCACTTGGCTCCTGAGTCAGTTCTTCCTTGATCTCTGAGTTGACAACGATAAACTCTCCGTTAACGGAAACTACTCGATAACATAATATGATTTAACATGATGAAATAATAAATATGATGCTTGAAGAATGTACAAATCAATCAACAATTTGAGTACAACTTTCCTTCGCGGAAACGTCGCAAACTAACAAAACTAACTAATTAAATAAATAAGCGAGAAATAAATAATAAAATAAATTTTGTCAAAACAGTACCAAAAATTAAACTTAAACTCCTCGAGACCCTAAGAAGGCTATAAAATAATTTTCATAATTTTTGGAATAATAAATAAATAACTAAAAATAAAGGAAAGAGCATTTTGCAATTAAAAATGCTATTTTTAAATCATGCAAAACATAACCAAAATTGGTATCTAATATTTTTCCTAGGTAAAGAACCTATTGGGAAGCCTATACAAAAGTTTTCAGAATTTTTGGAGCTACAAATAATTTTATATGAAAATAACAAATTGCATCACTATTCAATAAAACAAAAGAATAAAACTAAAATAAAAAGGAAAAGTCGACTGGGCCGAAACCCGGCCCAACCGCCCATCCAGCGCGGCCGGCCACGCGCGCACAGGAGCAGGCTGGCCCGGTAGAGCAGACAGGCCGGCCCACTCGGCCTGGCAGAGGCCTGGCCGAGGCGGTTTTGCAAAAAGGGCCTCGGGGTTTTACAAAATATCAAACTGGTCCAGCTCGCTATTTACTGAGTCACGAAAGTTTGCACCAAGACCCCTAGGGTTTTTCGAATTCAAGGACAATGGTCCTCGTGCGGTTCAACAGGAACCCGACGGCTTGGCCGGCTCGGCCTCGCCGGCGGTGAGGTCCCCGGCGGCGCTAAGGGCATCTATGGCCTCGGACCGACATGGCGCACCCGCTGGGGTGGCTAACGGGACGACGGATGCAGCGGCGCAAGGCCGGCTGCGGGCGGAGCAGCACGGTGGCGTGTGGCATCGGCGGCGGGGCTCGTCGGAGAACTCTCCGGCGAAATTAACGCGCGCACACGCACCTACACATCTACGCGAACTCGACGGACTAATCAATCGAGCGCAAACAGTATCCTATGCCGGCGCTACTCGCACGACGGCGGCGGCAACGCGGAGCTCGTCGTCGGCAAGGGCGTTCCGGTGACTTCACGGCATCACAGGCCTAACCGAAAGCATCTACACGTGCCTGAGACTAGCGCGACTCAAGTGCGCATGACGATGAAGGTAAAAAGGCGTCGGAACAGGGTTCTCACCGAGAGCGGGATCGACGGCGGTGATGGCAGTGGCGCGCACCGACGGCGAGGGTGGCGTCCCGGCAATCCCTGTGTGCCAAAGAGCAAACCAAGATGCGCATGAGATGCAGCGCATCAAGGCGAAGACAGCTGGGGAAAGAATGAAAGAAATTGACCAACGGTGGCGGCTCAATCGGCGACGATTCCACGGCGGCTCCGGCGACCGTGCATGAAGAAGATAATGGCGTGATGACGATTCCAGTGACGAGGGTGAGCAAGAACAGGTCCAATTGGAGCGCAAGGTTTGGGCGGAGTGGTTGGCTAGCGCAATTGGAGAATGGTTAAGCGAGGATGGCGAATTTGACGGCGATGAAGATCGACGGCAATGGTGAATGGCGGCTGGAGAAGAAGAAAATGACGACAGCTTCGCTACTTATACGATGACGAGGACGCCCTGGCTGGCTGACACGTCGAGCTGAGCCTTCGAGCGCAGGAGCAAGCTGGAGGCCGGCGCGGCATGGCGGCATGGGCGCCATGGCCACCGCGACGGGAGGAACAGGGAGGGAAGAAAGAGGAGATGACGTCAGCGTTTACAGGGCAACTTAAATGCAGCAGCAAAGATCTCCATTTTCTCCAATTTCTAAATGGAATCATGAAAAACTCCAAAAACAAACCCCCACTAAATTTTCATGATCTACAATTTTCTCAAAAAGAGTATTTTCAAATTTAAACAGAAATTTGAATTTGAAATCAAATTTGAAAAGGGGACAAAAACCCTAGAATCTAATTTTTGCAATTACTTTTGATTTTTCAACTACACTTGAAAATCTCCAAAACTATGAAATGCTCAACTTTTCAAACTGAACATTTTTCCCAAAAACAACATTTCCAAATTTTGAATAGTTTTTGAAATCTAGCTTTAAAACCAAATGGGGACAAGTGCTTAAAAAACTGTATTTTCAAATTTGTTTGAAATTCTTTTTGGAAACTTGAAAAACTTTGAAAAGCAAGATTGTTGCTCTCATCAAGATGCTCAATAAAGCTTTTTGGACCAACCCCTAATTCTTCACGGATTTTGAACTACCGAAAAGGGGGTAAAACAGGGTTTTCGGCAAAACACATTTTTACAAAGAGCACATTCAACCTATGAATTTAAATTTGTTTTAGTTGATGCACATCAAGGTGAACCTAATCATGGATGCTTTGCGATGCATTATGATGACATGGCATGTTTTATTTAATATAACACCAGAGGTGTTACACGCCGGAGACCACCGTCTTCAATCTCTGGCACCGGAAGCTCCGGCTGCACCCCAGATCGAGAGGAACTCCATCGCTTGAAAGCTTTAGCAAGCCGCAGTAGTTGCCCAACACTGAAGTCGAGTCAATTTCATCGTTGAAGAAGCATCGGCCGGGGCCGCGCCCCAAGCTCCTCCGATCCCGAATCGAAGCTCGCCGACAACTCGCACCGAAGCGAAATCGAGCTCGATCCGCACTCCCACAGACCACAGCACCTGCAGCCATCTCCACATCCTTGACGAAGCACGCCACCAGCACCACCGTCCTCCAAAGAAGACAGATCGGCCGTGCGCGCGGACTCCTCCACAGGTCTCCCTGACCTCGCCGTTGGCGTCGAACGCCACCGGGGTGAGGAAGAGGCCGGAGAGATTTATTCCCAAACGCCGCCGCCACCTTCACCACGCCGACGGCGCCCAGAAACACGAGCTGCAGAGGAACGTTGTCCTCCCAGCAAAACCTAGCTCCACCATCAACCAATGGCGAGCAAACTCTAAACCTAAGACTCGACCCTAAACTATATACATCCGCGCGGCGATTTCCCGTCCATCCTCCCCAACCAGTACCGAATCGGTGACTGGAGAGGAAGAAGTCCGGCGAAATCGCCGCCGGAAACCGTCGCCGCCTCCTTTTCGCCCTTAGCAAACTGTAGGAGAAGAAAGGGGAAGAAGGAGCGAGAGCGTTCTGGTTGGTTTAAGGACAAGAGTTTTTTCATGTACCACTGCGTACAGAGGTCAGGATCCAAGAACAGGAACGCCGCCGTCTAGCGTTCACCGTTCAAATATGAAAAGGACTGCGGGAAGCAGCAAAAAGATGTGGGATGGCATTATTTGCGTTTCAGGCTCATATGCAAACAGAGAGCATGGGGCCAATGGATCACTGGACATTGCTGCTAGCCTGCTGGCCGTTGGCGTTGGTGGCAGCCCGGCGTTGGTGGCAGCCATGGTCCGGTACATGGAGCTCTGCTAGACCACAACAGACGACAAGGAACAGGGAACAGGGAACAGGGATGAACTACTACCAGCTGCCACTGTGCATGGAGGACCATCGTGTCATTGAATCTTGAACCATCGCGAGCTACTCTCGCGTCAGCCTTGTCTTCCCGATCATTCGGCCGGATTTGGAAGGAGATCCAACGGGTGATGGCTTGTGCAGATTATCGCGCTTTCATGGTCGGTCTCGGTGTGTGACAATGTGGAAGATCGCGCTGTCGTCTGACGGGCACGAGGCCAGCAGCCAGTCCTGGGGTGCGCAACAAAGCCGAGCGTGCGTGGCCTTTGGCTTCTTTTCACAACCTTGCTTGTTCCTTTATAGTAGAACCAGATAGTGTTGCTCACGAATTAGCTAGAGTCGCAACGCAAAGTAAATTAGTTTGTAATTGGGTCGATGAACCCCCTAGTTTCATACTAGGAGCCTTGGCGAACGATGTATCTCTGATTCCAATTCAATAAAGTGCGCCAGCTGGCTCCCTAAAAAAAAGAACCAAAAAAGGTAGGGAGGCTGTTCCATCTTTTTCTGAAAGGGAAAAATTAAAATTAAGGAAAGGAGATGACTTGTCGTGGATGAACACACGGCCTCGTTGTTCCTGCCATAGCCAGGAAGCTAGAGTTTTGAGCAGTGCAACTTGCAAACTACTTATAAATTATGTTTCTTACAAAACTAACCACGCAAGGATTTTAAATATGACATATTCGAAACTAGAAAAAAAAGGAGATGACTTCCCTATCAGAGAACAACTCTCTTTCTCTTTCTCCAAGTCAGAAGATAGCTTGTGGCAATGGTGTTTGAATGCATGAATTTAGTGGCATCGCTCATTGTTGTCAACTCAATTCATTGTACGCAAATCAATATTCAATGATGATCATAAGCATACACATTATCACAAATGAAGTGAGAATATCTATCATTCCTACAATAAGTTCAGTACAAAGGATCACCTGGCCCAAATGTAACTTAAGAACTCGGGTAACTGGCCCGATTGTAAGAAAAAGCTATAACCTTGCAAGCTAATGTTCATAACTTAGGGAAAACTGTTTTGCTACCAGTTATTTTCAGCTACAACCTTATCTGACCACACCATTAGCAACTCGTGTCCCGATCCACCACATGTGACTTTGCACACCCAGTACGCATGATGATCTCAATAACTTTCCTCATGAATTCATCTTCTTGTTCCTTGTGAGGCATAATCTGCAATGAAGAAAACAGCACCCAAACCTTTGCATCCAATGTCCTAAGGGCCTCTGGATCACGGTTTGGAATTACAATGGATGATCAAGAAAAATATTAGACACTAATGATTCAGAAGGCACTACCTTCTCAGTAACTAAGACTATGATATCTTTGCTGTCCTGGTCCACGAGGTTCCTCACTGTTTCTTGGATTATCTCTAGGTCCTATTGGAGGTAAACAATAACAGTAAGAGAAAAGCAACCATCACATGATGAATGGAAAATAGTCACAAGTAATCAAATACACAACCACAGAAGTATCAACATGTTGCTTTAGCAGAAAACATCAGTAGCTCGCTGCATCATTGCAAGTAATGGTTCAAATATTTTGCAGAAAAATAAGCAGGACAGGTTGCATATACATACTGGACAACATACCGCCATATCGGTGTGCTTAATGATTGATGAATCATTTTGATCAGATGATTTTCTCTGTTTGTAAGAACAAAATCATCATCATCAATTGATCATCAATGGATTCTGCTTCATTGCACCTCCTGACTCTTGTGCCCATCGCTTCCGAGTTTTTTCTTTAAAAAAATGAATTCTAACTATTCTTCTCCCTTTTGTTTGGCCTGCACTGCATGAACTGTCAGCACATGTTGCTTGTGCCAGGACTGGAATACTACACCAAAATAGTATTTTTTTTAATATAAAAGGTAGTAAATTCAGATCATAACCTTATACATTAGCACTCAACAGCATAAACATTACATGGAATTAGTCGACTATCAAGCACCTGGTGGCTGTTTGTAAGCATGGGAGTAAGTTTAGAAGCCCAATAAAACTGGGTGATTGATTGCTATCGGAATGCACTAAGACAACAATTTGCCAAAGAATTGTCTAATAAAATTTGCAACCCAAGACAAATTATAGTGGTAGGTCTTTTGTACCATGTACCTGCAAGGTAAGTCAACTTGAAATGGTAACTCAGGTATTTATCAAACAATGTAAACAGGCTAACTGACACACAATAGAATTGTGTAAGAGCCATAATCCCTATTAGGTAGCACAAAAACTATTTGATGCTACTAATTTGATCTTGCAGACTAAAGAAACAAAATATGAACACAAAATTTACATGACAGCAAAGGGAATCAATCCCACGCCACAAAGGGCAAAAAAAACTTGCCAAGAGTCCCTCTCATGGACACAGATTTAGTAACTTACCACGTACCATAGTACAAGAGCACACACAAATGAAACCTACTAAGGGCTACATTGAAGCATATTACTAGAACATACACAAATGAAACCGACTAAGGGTTACAGTCGCTGCCTGATATACCTTGTAACAAAAGGTAAACAAACCAGTGCTTCTGAGTCGCAACGACATAGCACACTTTGGTCTTCTGCGGCGATCAAGTGCACCGACCTCTTACTCGCTGTCACTTGTGTCAAACTGTACCCATGTTTCTGGCCTAAAGGAACCTGCTAACGCTTCACGGAATTCTCCAATCTTGGCTTCAGTCATCTCGTTAATCATTGTTATCCTCAGGCTTTTCAGTACGGTGGCCCAACCGAGAAACTGCTGCACCAGAGCAATCTCGTGCTCAGCTCCTCGCAGTCCAATGATACGTACATCTTCAAGGTGATCCATCACAAGTTCATCAGTCTTCCAGTTGTTCGGATGATCACAAACACAGCCTGATGGACATGCAGAAGGTTCTACCTCCAAGTTGCTACGATGCAGACGGCCATATAACTCAATTGACAACCTTCTTAAACCGATACACATCCTGAGCACATGGAACAAGCTGGCTCCAAAAGAATGCCCATGGTCGTATAAATCCAGCTGCAAGAACGTAATCTGAGGGAGCGCTGTCATGTCTCCCAACAAGTATTGATACGGGTGTATGTCCTCCCTATAGTAGTCAAACCGCAGATGAAGACTGTCAAGGACCTTAAACTGCTGCAAGAGTTTTAGGCAACTGCGATTGCGTTCTCTACGGAATTGATGTCCATATACATAAAGACCAGTCTTCAGCTTCCGGGGTTGGCTCAGATCGCCAAGATGGAAATACCATGGATCATACGGATCGATCCACGCCAAGGACACTATCTGAGATGCTGTGATGTTGGCAACCTGTTCACCATCACCAGCAATTTCAGAAAAGAAGCTTTCTTGCACACTTAGCTTCTGGAGAAGCGGAGTCACGATTGTGAGCCGCCACAACAAGTTGCAGCAGAGTCTCGGAGTGGATGGAGAGATTACCCAGTCCCGAGGAGAAGCTGATGCTGAGCTTCTGTAAGCACGGGCACCGCGGCGAGGAGACGAGATCGCCGACCTCACACGGGCCCCGGAACTCGAGGTACCTCAGGTTGAGATCGGTGACGCCCAGGGACGGCAAGGCGAGGCCAAGACGGTTTAGGCGGAGCTCAATCCTGGTGGCATTCTCGAAGCAGGGTAACTCAACGGTGCCTTCCTCCTCGACGAAGTTCTCCAGACCCGGATACAGGTTGTAGTACACAAGCCCACCGGCCAGGCGGCGGGGAGCCAGGCCGTCGCGGAATCGGCGGTAGCGCCTTGGGCGGTGACCGAGATGTAGCGGAGCTCCGGCAAGTCAGTGGCATCGAGCAGCTCGCGGATGCGGTCGCCGTCGTCGGGGCGGAGATAGAAGTGGAGCTTCGAGAGGCGCAGCACGCTGGTCGGCGCAGCCTCGGCGGTGGTGTCGAGGCACTCGAGGATGAGGACAAGGATTTCGTCGGGGAGCGCACTGAGGCGATCCTCGCCGCCGTCGGCGTCGGGGGGCTTGGCAAGCCTGCCGCCGCTTTGCCCCATGGAAGTGGAGAGGGATTTCGATTTGGGCTTGGTTCCTTTCTCGCCGGCCGGAGGAATTGGCCTGCCGGCGCTTTGCCCTATGGAAGTGGAGAGGGATTTCGATTTTGCCTTGGTTTCTTTCTCGCCGGCCGGAGGGATTGGCCCGGGCGGGCAAGGCGGCGGCGATCTGGACGCCGTCGGGGAAAGGGGCCGAACAAGCCCGAAGGTGGAATCGCGCAAAAACTAACTACTACCTTTGGAATCGCCTTTGGAATTTAAACTTAGTTGCTAATCATCGAATGTTTGGGAGAAACCCTTTCTTGAATATTGAGGGTGTTCTTGGTTAGTCCATCTGACATGAGAGTTTGCAGGAATTTGGTTGTTTTTTTAGTGGATGTGTATATTTTGGTGGTTTGCAAGCAAGGCTACGTGTTTATTAACCGAGTATCTAACCAGATGATTTTCTTCATCATCAATGAATTCTGCTCCATTGTGCCTCTTGTGCCCATCACTTCCAGATTTTTTTTCTTTCAAAAATGAATTTTAACCATTCTTCTCCTTTTGTTTGGTCTGCACTTGCATGAACTGTCAGTACATAAAACCAACTGTTTGAATGCATGAATTTAGTAGCATCGCTCTTTCAGTCAACTCAATTCATTATACACAAATCAATACTTAATGATGATCATAAGCATTTAACACATACTATTCTCACAAATGATGTGCGAGTATCTTATCACATCACTCCTACAATAAATTCAGTACAAAGGATCACCTGGCCCAAATGTAACTTGTGAACTAGTTTCCAAAAAAAAAAAAAACTTGTGAACTCAGGACACTGGCTCAATTTGTAAGGAAAAACTATACCCTGCATGCTAATGTTCGTATCTTCAGGCAAAACTGTTTCATAACCAGTTGTTTTCAGCTACAACCATATCTAACTACACCATCAGGAACTCATGCCTCGATCTACCGCAGGTGACTTTGCACTCCCAGTACTCTTGATAATTTCGTAAACTTTCCTCATGAATTCATCTTCTCCTTGTTTCTTGTGAGGCATAATCTGCAATGAAGAAGACAGCACCCAAACCTTTGCATTCAATGTCCTAAGGGCCTCTGGATCACGGTCATAATCCTGCATGCCCAAACAAAGGACAGTTTGGAATTACAATGGATGATCAAGCAAAAGATTAGACACTAAGGATTCAAAAGGCATTACCTTCTCAGTAACTAAGACTATGGTATCTTTGCTGTGCTCATCCACAAGATTCCTCGCTGTTTCTTGAATTATCTCTAGGTCCTGTTGAAGATAAATAATAATAAGAGAAAGGCAACCATCTCATGATGAATGGAAAATAGTCATCACTAATCAAATACACAACCACAAAAGCTATGAGTATTCGGTTGCTTTAGCAGAGAACAGAGGTAGCTCACTGCATCATTGCAAGTAATGGTTCATATATTTTTCAGAAAAATAAGCAGGACAGGTTGCATATATATGCTGGACAACATATCGCCATATCAGTGTGCTTTCTGATTGATGACTTGTTTTGAAAGCAGACATCTAGATTTGTTTGTGCAGAATTTAGCAATGGTGAGAAAGATAAAAGAGATGGCTGCACTTACCTGAGCACTGAAGAAATGATGATCGCTGAAATCCAACCTATCAATCTTGAGTGGACCAATCTGTAGCAACAAGGATAGATGTTAGTCAATTGAATAAGGATAGTATGGACTTGGATTTTATGCTTTCAATAAATTACAACAGTTTATTTTTATTACAGGAAGGCGTCAAACACTTCTGATTGATTAAGGAAATAGGCGTCATAACTAGTGCAGGCTACAACAAATTCTCAGCAGCGCATTCACAGGTTTAACCCTTGCTAACAATAACATGTTTCCAACAATGAATTTTGTATTCCCACCACAAACAGGATTACAACAGAGGATATGTAATGCCAAGGGGTTCTGCATAATGGAAAGAAACACAATTAAAATAGAAAAATAGTACCTCTCTGACTGTACGAATGAAAGCATTTGGGAAGCCAATTGCAGAAACACATAGCACGATCTTATCATTCAACACATTAAGAGAAAGTCTCTGTAACGGATGCTTAGCTTCAAAAAAATGTGATGGAGCCAATCTGCTGTAGAACACTGAACATGTTGCATTATTATCCTCTATTGTCGACCTTATTGCTTTAAGTTGCGCTTCAGAAGCCTGTTAAGTAGAACATGGTAACTCAGAAAACAATTCAAGTGATGAGCAACTTCTTCTGGTCTGGTAAACATATTCTAATCTACAACAGTCACTCATATATTAACAATGATATTCTTTATAGAGGGGAAAAACTCAAAGGGAAGGAGACAGTTACTGTGCATACTGATTAAAGTTCAAACAGGTAATCAACGAAAAGAGGAAAAAGACAAAAAAAAAACTTTGTCATTTCTTTAGGTCCTAGAACTACTTTAACTTAACTGCTCCCTCAAGGTAATTATCATTTATTGTATGGAAATTTAAGTTTCAATGGAGGAGGATGCACTTCGGAATTTTGGAACAACTCCATGCTCTTCCATACTACTTGAAAACAGAGAAGCACAATTTACAATAAGCAACAGTAACATGTCACTCAAATTTCTTGTCAAGGTCAACTACACACTTCAACAAACACATAGTTTCATGCATCTGCCAGAGTTGTGACCCACACCATAAACCCTAAACCCTAGTCTTATAGTAAACATTATAAAGCTGTAAAGCAAAACAAGATAAGAGATGGCAATTTCTCTATTGCCACATACCATGTCAGCATTATGGATAACCACAATATCAGCTCGATCAAGGGCGCTCAGAGGTTCTCTCATGGGTCCTCGTGGAATGAAATGGGTATTTCCCCATGGAGCCAACCCATTAACCATCACAATCTCCACACCTCGGAGCAAGCTCCAATGCTGCCTAAAAGGAAGGGATGTATGGAAAGAGCATATAAGTAAACTGCCATAATGATAGCTTCATCCATAATTTCACATAACATTGTCAAACAATTAGTAAACCAGAAAACAGAAGACAAAATGCATCTCCAAATATACCTGCATACCGTCATCTAGTATGGCTACTCCAATCCTACTACCAGATTCCATTTTACAGGCTGATGGAAGCTTCTTCTCGGCACAGGTGGTCTGAAAATGGTGGATAAAGCCATATTCTTGCAGCATCGAAGAAGCCACTGCTATTCTATTTGCACCGACCCCAATCTTGGCCGAAGTGTCGGAAAGGCGCCTCCGGAGCATCTTTGGCTCATCGCCGCCTGCATAACCCTGCAACACCAAGTGTCACGATTGTTCACCAACACAGACACAGAAGGCAATGTAGCCTTTTTTTTTTTTTTTTGAAGAAAATGAGAAAGAGATGAAGCTTAACCCTTGTCAGTATCAGTGGCGAGACGCCGAGGCGGTGGAAGCCGCGGGCCAAGAAGTCGACCATGGGCGTCTTGCCATTGCCACCCCAGGTGAGGTTGCCGACGCTGACGACGGGCACGGGCAGCGCGCGGCGCGGGCGGAGCCGCGAGAGGAGCCGGGAGAGGCGGAGCGCGGCGGACGCGGCGGAGAGGAGCGGGAGGGTGAGGGCGCGGTGGAGGAAGGGGAGGTCCCGCACCGCGGAGTCCGGGGTGGCGGCAAGGCGAGCGATCAGCTGCCTCGCTGCCTCCGCCATACCACCATACCCGTCCCCGTTCAGCGGCGGCGCGGCGGCCGGAGATGGGGTGGATGGGCTGCCGTTGCTTTGCGCCGCCGCCGGAAGGAGAAGAAGGCGCAGGCGGCGGCGGTGGCCTGATTCATGTTGGGCCTTCCTTTTTGATGGGCTAGCATTATGATGGGCCTATTTTTTCAACAGTTTGCTTTTGGGCCTTGCCCAAGTTAATCACAGGATATTTCAGACTTTTTTGGCATAATAATTTCCTTACGATGAATGATTTGGCGATGCCTATTGGACATCCGGCCAAACTGAAAAGCCCTATGAAATTCTACGAAATTGAATGAATATAAGTTTGAATCACTTGTTATCAAAGCCTCTCGAAAGTGTAGAGGTAGATTCAAGAATTACCCGCACTCAAATATGCTTGAACAAGTAGTGCAATTCCTCAAAAATCGACAAGAACAAGCTTTAAGGACCCCCCAAAAAAAACCCAAACAAGAGACACAATATTTATCACAAAGGTTTGTCCAAAACATGGACGAATGCCCTATGCCCTCATTGTTGAGGCCACAAAGCCTGGAGTCTCATCCTTTTCTAGATTTCTCAAACACTTGTGTGCTTCAACAAGTAACTTATTTCTTTCTAGGATTCATCGAATCCAAGAGTAACAATCTCACACTCAAGTCACGAGTCTCCAAATGCTCAAAGGGTTCAAAAGGAATTTTTGGATGTCAATCTTCCAACCTGAAATTTTTTTCCCATCACTCCGCACTTCAGATCTTTCACAAGAACAGGCGGAGCTTAGTGGTGGCTAAACTGGGCTCCCCCCCCCCCCCCCTCGTCCAAAACAAAATTAACGAGTATTCTTAGGTGCATGCAAAGAAACTAATGACAGTACGGTCCCATAATAGTATCCAGAGTTGAACAGTTCAGAAATTGATTCGCGTCCCTGTGGTTCTTCCGTTCGCTTCTCCCCACAAGGCCACCAGCCCACAACGCCGATGTAGGCCCTAGCGGCACAACCTGCACTCTGCAGGCCAGCAGCGATAGCACCAGCAGGGTTTGCTGGTTTTGCAGTAATTTTTTTCTTTGCTTCCAAATTCCCAATTTTAGAATGCTAAATCGATTAGGATGTTGTATTATATCTAGAAAAAGTTAAAAGTTAAATAAGATGTGCTTCTTATCCAAAATTTTCCCTCATTCGTATGATATAGGGACTACATTCATATATACTTTTAGGTGAAATGGTTAAACCATTACTGTTTTATTTAAAAGGAAAATAGTTGATTCAATTCTTGAAAAATCTTCAGTTCTTGCTCCTTAACTGAACTAGTATAATGCCCGTGCTCACGCTACGGCGATATTGAACCAACCACCACTAAGATAAAATTTGTAAATAACTAAATATTTTGTAACATAATAAATGACACACACGATTATGAGGCATGTTCAAGCAGCTATGAGGCCAAGAACTGATTCACCATGTTTAGAATTCAGAATGCGCAGAACTACAACAGCATGGAGCATGCACCAGTATGTAATAGATTCAGTTTTCAAAAACAAAGAATTATAAGCATTCTCATCAAATTATTAGAATTCAGTCATCATAACCATACAAGGTAGAAGGATACTCCCTCCGTTTCAAATTGTAGTTCGTTTGACTTTTTAGACCCAACTTTGACCACTCGTCTTATTCAAAAAATTAGTACAAATATGGTTAAATTTAAGTCATTTTTGAAGGTCTTATGTTAGTAAAGCAAGCCACATCAAAAGAAATGATATTTGACATAATTTTTTGAATAAGACGAGTGATCAAAGTTGTGGTCAAAAAAGTCAAACGAACTACAATTTGGAACGGATTAGTACATGATATCCAACTGTGGATTAATAGCAGCATTTTCAAATATTTCCAGTTAAAGCTCTTTTATTGCAGCTCCAGTGCCGACTTTCTTTTGCTACCTTGGTTTCCTTCTTGCCGATTATTTCAGTACTCCTATAAAATAATAATGAGTTTTTGTTGCACACTTGAAGCTATGATATTGTGCTAAAACGTAAACAAAATCATGACTGTATAGTCCATAGTTCAACTCAAAGCAACTGTGCCTTCTGTCAAAAGAAAAAAGCAACTGTGCCTGCCACCAAGCCCTCTTCGCATGGCCAACAAGAGATCCTAGAACAGGCACGCACATGAGCATCAATGAAAAAATTGTGCATCAAAATGGATGAGTGTTGCCTGAAGAAAGAAACACAAGTAACATACATTAAGTGCAATAATTCAATTTCATGAGAATTAGTGGGATAACAACAGTGGCTTGCAGATGTAAAAGCATCCAATCTCATGGGAACTGAATTTCTGTTGCCATCGTACAAATGGTAACATAACAATGTCTTCCCTTGCAAGCATTTGGTAATATAACAGTTTTGTACAAAGGCACCTCATACCAACCTCTTCCAAATTCTTGGTCTAAAGTGATTTCTTTTTCAAAGTTTTAATGTGCCTACTCTGCACATTCACTTCCTGCGTTAGTATATCCAGACTCTCTCCTGCAAAGAAATCAACACAGTTGCACTATAAACATAAAAAGTAGCTGGTTTCTCAAAAAAAAAAAAAAAAAAAAAAAAAAAAAAGCTATATCTGAAAAAAAAATTAATCAACCACTTCTGTTTCTCAATCAATGTAAGCTTAGCATCAGTTTCCCCAAGCAAGGAAAAAATTACAACTCCATGGGTCCTAAAAACATGTTCGGTTAATCCATGTGGTTCATGGAATTTCAATGACGGCTACAAAAGCAGAGAAGCATAATAGAAGATCTCATAAAATTTCCTATAGGTGTGTAGTCTTGGTGATACTGCTGCACCAAAAAATAGTTGCTGCAGGTGTGGCCGTCAGCGGCCGATCCATCCCCGGACAGCAAGAAGATTCTCACCGGTGAGAAGTCTACGGTGAGCTGCTAGCATCCGTCATCTGATGAGGAGCTAAATAAGTACAAGTGGTAAACTATGATATATTCAGTGTGCTTATTTGACCAAGTTACCAGATAAGCATGCAATCCCCACATGATCCATACTGACAGACTATCAGCAACTGTGACTTACAAAAAGAAGCTCCACATTTTTCAAGGCTGAAAATGAAGGAAATATAAGTATGGGTCAGAGTGAAAAGAAGTTCAGAACTCTAAAACAAAAAACAAAGGAAATTCGGATACCATTTCTCTCCATGTAACACCTCACTACCTCATTTAGCTGTGAGAGAATGTCTGCAAGGGCAGGATAAAATCTGCATTCCATGAAGTATGCATTACAGTTTCACATCAATAGTGCAGTCGTGCTGTAACGAGAAGCCGCTTTTATCCTCCTCCCCATAAAAGAACAATTGGAGATATACTTATTTCTTATTTGAATTGAAGGACAGAATCTGCAGGAAGGGTAATTGGAGAATGGATCAGGGCACATACCATTGGATTCCTAGAGGATGGGTTCAACAGCCATCTGGCTCAGGATTCTTGGCGGAGGAGGGCAACAGCTCGTCGTGGAGTTGAGGAGTTCTCACCCCATCGGTACTCTCTGCCAGCCGGGCATCTGACACTGGATCTCGCGATGGTGATGGGAGTCATGGCAATTGCGGCTGCGGCCCGTGGAGGAGGTGCAGGCTCAGCTTGAGATTGAGCCACGGTGAGCGGCTGCTGGCGTCCTCATCTGTGCCTCCTGTCTTCATGCCCTCAACATGGAAGAATTCACAGAGAACTACTAACGCAACGGTGACTAACTGCCAAATCCATCTCCATACCTCAGCTGACTCCCTCCGGTGCCGACACTGCCACCGGCCCACCGCCGCGATCCATAGCTGTCCCGAGGAAATTCGCCACCGGTGCGCCCGCTCTGCACGGATCCAGACCGCGAGGACGGTTGCCCATCGAGGCGTCGACGGCACCCACGCACTCAAGGCCGTCGGGAGGGGATGGGGAATAGCGCCGCCACGGTCGCGCCGAGCAGGGCAGTGCCGCCGTCGATTGAGGAGTCGTGGGCCACCACCGGTCGTGGAGTTGATGGCCGCCGCACCAGCACCTCGGGTGTCGGCGGTGAAGGCTGTGGCACTGTCCGCCCCCTCAGCATCCTGTGCGGGGGGCGCTCCGGAGGAGAGTGTGGAGCGACGGCAGCGCTCGACTGGCGGTGGCTGTGGCAGCGGGGAGAGGGTCGGGGTTTTCTTTTCTCGGAAGAGAGATCGCGGCAGGATTTCATCCGTGGCTACAGAGTCGTGCGTCGGACGGAGGGCGCAGGCGGGGTGAGTTTGAAGCTGTGGAGAGGCTGTGTCGTGGGGTCGGAGAGGTGAGATTTACGCTTCCCACTCTTTTAGAAGTTTTCAATTATAGTATAGATAGATTAGAACAAAGGCAAGATGAAGAATAATAGTTACATGGATTCATGTACATGATAGACAAAAATGGCCCCCCACCCCCGGTGTTTTGTCGCGAGCTCCGCCGCTGTTCACAAGTGATAAGTTTCTAGAGTGGCGGAGAAGAGAATTGAATGCTATGAATAATTTGTTCTAGATAAAAGCCGAAAGAACATTTTCGCAACAAAAAGAAACAGAGAATTAGCCCACACGACCACACATTATTCATTCGATTGTGTGTACGTATCATTAATCACTAAAACCCACAATATGGTTAGATGCACTTACGATTATTGATCGAAATATTATGTCATTTGATCTACAAGTTATTTATGGCTCAAGGATTCAAAGTCATCGTTTTCATTTTTTTAAGTTTTGTTTGCTTGAATATATATGAGCATGTGTTTAGTGCCGTAAAAAACATGGCCATGCACGCAACAAACCGTTTGGTCTGAAGTGTATACCCTACACAATGGGTGACTCACTAGCATTGAGGCAAACGCTGGAAACACATTTCAGATCGAGCTGAATTTCATCGTAATTCGTAAAACAAACGCTAGACATGCCAATGGTCGTAACAACGTTGATGAGGTCAAGGAAATGAAACGGACAATGACAAATAGACGTAAAGTAACTGTCAAAGCGCCCAGCTTTTTCAGATAAATAAATTATGACGAGAAATCGTGCAGTTTCTTTCTTCAGATGTTTCTTTCAGCTCGAGGAGTCTTTTTAGCTTAGGCCTTGTTTCCAGAATTTCTCCTCAAATTCCACCATGTAAAAAGAAGATTCCCCATCACGTCAAAACGCTTCAAGACATACATGGAGTACTAAATATAGATGAAATAAAAAACTAACTGTACAGTTTTATTGTACTTTGTGAGACGAATCTTTTAAGTCTAATTAATCAATATTTGGACAATATTTCACAAATACAAACGAAATTACTACAAATAAGACTACAACACACCCACCCGAATTTAAGCATGCCAAATTCGAGATCTAAACAAGTCCTTACTTGAATATGGTCGTGTCCGTGCGTGCTGAGTGCTGACTCAAAAGTGAGTTCGGAGTAGTATATATATTCTTTTACGTGGGCCCATGGTTTGGATTTTTCGCTGTCTTGGTCTTAGGCCTTGTTTAGTTCAAGGCCAATTTTGGATTCTGCGTAGTAATTTATCACATCAACAAGACCGTAAAGCATTTTGTTTGTATTTGGTAAAAATTATCCAAATTTTGACTAATTAGGCTTAAAATGTTCATCTCGCAAAGTACAACAAAACTGTGCAATTAGTTTTTGATTTCATCTACATTTAGTACTCCATGCATGTGGCGGCATTTTGATGTAACGGGGAATAGAAATTCTGCATAGTAAATTTGGTGGCAAATTTGGGAATCTAAACAAGGCCTTATTTGGCATTAGATTGGATAGAGTTGAGTTGGAGAGGTTGCAAAGTAATGCAGCTTAGGGGTATGTGTCGGTGTTTCGTACCCAGGGGGTATCATACCAACGAGTAAATTTCTATACGTGCTCCCTAATCCGGATGGTGATGCAAGAAGAACACAAATGTTTATCCTGGTTCGGGCAAAGAGTGCCCTACGTCCAGCAGTGGGGGGAGACTTGTATTATCTTGCACCGAAGTGCTTGTACAGGGGTGAATACAAGCGGGACTTAGTCGTGGATGAGTGTCTGAAAATGTGTGAATGTGTGCCGATGTTTTGTGCCGTGCCCTGCACTAAGCCCCGGCGTCCCTTTTTATAGGCCAAAGGGAGGCTCGGGTGTACACAGTAGATAGGGCAGAGGTAGTGATGACGTCGAGGTATGGGCGTGGATCACGTCGTCGAGACTATAGACGCTCCCTTTGGTCCGGTTCGAGCCTCGTAGCGGCGTGGGCAATGATGGCCTCGCTCGTCCTTCTCGGTCGTGGGGCGACGTAGTTGAGGTACGGCGCTGGCGTAGACGAGCACGTGTGGCCGGGAACCCCGCCGTATGGCCGTCGAGGTGGGAAAGACAGGGCACTGCGCGCCCCATGCTCAGGTCGCGTCCGTCATCATTCCTCGAGCGGTTAATGACCGCTTCGAGGGGTAGATGGCCCGAGCGACGGGACTGAGCGGCGGGTTTGGTGGTACGGAGAGTTGACAATTGCGTTCCGAGGGGGTGCCGTACACGGCATAGTGTTCGGCGTGGTGTAATAGTGATGCCTGGCATGCTCGAATCCCGGGTATGGGCGGTGGAATAGGAGAAGTGACCGGCGTACTTCTCACTATTTCACGCACTGTAGCCACGGGGTTAGGCAGAGCAGGCGTACTTCTTACTATTTCCGAGCCCTGTAGCCATGTGCGTGCTCTGGACAGGCAATGATTGAGAGCGGACTCGAGCGACTGCTCGCTCGAGCGTTCTCCGTCCCGCTCGAGCGGTTGCTCGCTCGAGCGGTTTTGTGTCATCGTCTCGAGCGGTCGCACGCTCGAGCGGTTTCCGTACTTCTCTCTCGAGCGGGTGAGCGGCCGCTGCTCGAGTTTAGGAGGTTCTGAGGCTTTGTGGGCCTGATAGTGGGCCGGCCCAGCTCGAGAGGGATTGGGGGTTTCTCTGGTCAGTTAGTTTTTGGGATTCTTAGAGAGGGATGAGGCTGATTTGCTCGTCTCTAATTCACCCAATTTAGGACCCCCTAATCTAGGTATCCGACAGTAGCCCCCGAGCCCTTGCTTGATTGTGAAAAACTTCAAGCAAGGGATCATGAAGTGGAGTTGAAGTACCTAGACTTAGGGCCATGTTGTTTTGGGAAGTTATTTCGTCCTTTCTCCGTGGGGGGCGCGCGAGCGTCCCCCGCGGGGGTAGCCCCCGAGGCCCCAGAGGAGTAAGTAAGAACTCCTCTGGGGGCTTTTAGTTGCGCTTTATCGAGAGGGAGTGGTATTAACTGGAGTCGTAGTGCCCTATCGAGGGGTCGACTCTTGTCGTCGAGTCCCCGAGCATTTTTGACCCTCTTTCGTTGAGAGGCGCCGTGCGTAGTCGAGCCCCCGAGCCCCGAGCAGCTAGTGTATTGCTACCTCATAGCGTCCTTCCCACGGATCCTTGCGTTCGGATTGTGGGGCGAAGAGCGTCGTGCTATCCTCGTTTGGACGAGCCTCGAAATCCTCTGTGAGCTGGTAACGGGGGAATCCAAGTGAGAACTCGTGCCCCGTTCGATTGGGGTCGATAGAAGCCCGGAGGCGTCCTCATCGAGCGAAACCATACGGATTACTCAGGTGCCAACTCCGTCCGATGGGAGTTGGCGGCTCGATGCCTCCCGTCGTAGGGATCCTGTGGTATTCCCAGGTTTTGCCTTGGATATGTTCCAGGGGGCCTCGAGAGTTCGTTCTCGAGCTGGGCCTCGTGTTGGCTCCTCCTGGGTCATCCCTGACTCGGGTACTCGAGGGCGGCTGTCGAACCCGATTCGAGGGCCAGCCTTCGCTCCCTCGAGATTTGGGGGTGGACCGGAGTCCGTTTTACTTCCCTGGGAAGGACTGCTCGAGAGCGGCTGTCGAAAACCCGTTCGAGGGTCAGCCTTCGCTCCCTCGAGAGTTTAATCGTGAAGCCGGAGCCCACTTACCTTCTTGTAGAAGGAATCGCCGGGAGTAACTCCTCCCTCCCGTTGGGCGAGTCTTTTGAGGAGGAGTTACCGCAGCCGCGTGGTGGGCCCGTGAGGAGCGGTTCGAGCCGGTTGGGCGACGGGTCACGGAGGACCCGTGGCGGAATGCTTGGACGGTGGAGAAGAGGTTGACGGCGTTTGGTGAGGCGCTCGGGGGCGAGGGCCGGCGCAGAAATTTGAGGATGACGTTCTCCCCGCTTGAGCCTCGGTGATGATGAGGTGGCCTGCGAGCCAAATCTGGGCAAAAAGGCCCATGTAAATGAATTACATTAGCATTATCGTGATGTCGTGGCCTGAGGGGCCCTAAACACTCGTTCGTATTTTGCGCGAAAGAAGTTAAGTTTCTTTTGTTCTAGAGCGGTCCTATTTCCTAACTAGCTTCGAGCTTTGCCTTTGACTTAGGAGTTGGATGCGGGCTCATGCTCCTCAAGGGGTGGAGCAGTGAGTGGAGGTGCCTTAGCCCGGAGGTGTGGGCGAGCCCCCGGCTCGACCGTTTCCGTCCCCTTAGGGGCTCGAGCCGTTCTTCCTACCTTAGTCGCGGAGCGCACTTGAAGCGTGAGGGAAAAAAGAGGCGTCGAGTTTTCGAAAAGAAAGCGCTTGTGTTTTTCGGGGACTTTTTAGGGGGTACCCCCCGTTAGCTCCCGAGGGAGGCTCGACCTTGTGGGAGCAAGGGCGCGTCTACCTCAAAGTTACGAGTCTGAATGCATTTTAGTTGCTTTTATTTCTCGAGCCGCTCTGACTTCTACCAGCCTGGATGCTCCGCTTCTTGACGTGAGTGTTGGACGCGCGCTCGAGTCCCTCGAGGGGGGGAGCAAGTGGGAGTACCTTAGCCCGGGGGCGTAGGAGAGTTCCCGGCTTGGCAGCCCGCGACCCTTGAAGGTCTCGAGGCGCTTCCTACTCTGTCACGAAGCGTACCTCGAGGAGTAGAAGGAAGAGAGGCGTCGAGGGGTAGAGTCAACTCTGCCTCGAGTTACGGATAAGAAATGAACTAAAGTGCATCTGAATGCTTCTTAGTTGATTTTATTTCTCGAGCCGCTCTTATTTCCACTGGCCTGACTGTTCTACTTCTTGACGTGAGTGTTGGACGCGTGCTCAAGTCCCTCGAGGGGGAGCAAGTGGGAGTACCTTAGCCCGGGGCGTAGGAGAGTTCCGGCTTGGCGGCCCGCGACCCTTGAGGGTCTTGAGCACGTTTCCTACTTTGTCGCGAAGCGTACTTCGAGGAGTGGAATGAAGAGAGGCATCGAGGGGCAGAATCGAGTCTTTCTCAAGTTACGAATGAAAGTAAAAGTACTAGGGTCGTGGACTTTTTATTCATTCCTGGTGCGATACATGTACATAAATACGAAAATGTACAAGGCCTCGAGGCCTAAGGGTAAGAGTGACGTAGCTGCTTGATGTCTCATGCGCTGATGAGGGTCGATCCCTTGCTGTCCGCCAGCCCGTACGTCCCTGGCTTCACTGTACATCGTAGCGGTCGAAGTCGAGGTCGAAGGTGCCAGAGTAGAAGGCGCGCGGCTCCCCGCGTGGCTCCTCCTCGAGCTGTCGTCTCGTGATGTCGAGGGTATTGTGTCTCGGGCCTGGAGCGCGCACGGAGCCGCGGTTCTGGGAGGCTGGCCACGCCGGCTCGAAGTCCATGGTAGCGCGCGGGAGAGCCCCCGGGCCGTCCTCGCGCGCACCCATAGTAGCGTGCATCCCGGCGGAGTACGTTGCGGCGGCGTTGGTGAGACCGAACGGGAGGTGCCGACGGGCCTCGTAAATCCCGTCCGGCAGCAGGTTGGGTGGCGATGGCGGCGCACGTGCTGGGGGGCCACGCCGGGCTCCCTTGATGTGCGCATGGTGAAGGTGAAGTCGGCGTCCTGGTCGAGGCCTGCCGGTTCGTTCCCCACCCCCGGGCGTGAGTTGGACAGGTTCCCAGCAGGGAGACCCGCGTCCAATGCCGGGGACGGGGGAATCGCAGATGCGCCCGCCCGGCGCACACCGGCGACGATGGTGGCGCGACGACGCCTTCTCCCGGGAGGAGAAGCATGATGGCGTGGTCGGCGCGGCGCCCTCCCCGAACGCGGGGGCGCGGCTGCGGCCTCCGCTCGAGTCACCGACCGAGAGCGAGTTATGTCGTGGCCCGAGCCGAGCGACACGAACTCTAAGCTCCCGAACCGGATGATCGTAGCACGCCGGCGGGGAAGCGGAATCGCCACCCGGAAGAAAAGCGGGAAATCGTTAGTAACACGCGCGCCCCCCTACTCGGCGCGCCAACTGTCGGTGTTTCGTACCCGGGGGTATCACACCAACGAGTAAATTTCTATGCGTGCTCCCTAATCCGGATGGTGATGCAAGAAGAACACAAATGTTTATCCCGGTTCGGGCAAAGAGTGCCCTACGTCCGCGAGTGGGGGAGACTTGTATTATCTTGCACCGAAGTGCTTGTACAGGGGTGAATACAAGCGGGACTTAGTCGTGGATGAGTGTCTGAAAATGTGTGAATGTGTGTCGATGTTTTGTGCCGTGCCCTGCACTAAGCCCCGGCGTCCCTTTTTATAGGCCAAAGGGAGGCTCGGGTGTACACAGTAGATAGGGCAGAGGTAGTGATGACGTCAAGGTATGGGCGTGGATCACGTCGTCGAGACTATAGACGCTCCCTTTGGTCCGGTTCGAGCCTGTAGCGGCGTGGGCAATGATGGCCTGCTCGTCCTTCTCGGTCGTGGGCTGACGTAGTTGAGGTACGGCGCTGGCGTAGACGAGCACGTGTGCCCGGGAACCCCGCCGTATGGCCGTCGAGGTGGGAAAGACAGGGCACTGCGCGCCCCGTGCTCGAGTCGCGTCCGTCATCATTCCTCGAGCGGTTAATGACCGCCGAGGGGTAGATGGCCCGAGCGACGGGGACGAGCGGCGGCGGGTTTGGTGGTACGGAGAGTTGACAATTGCGTTCGAGGGGTGCCGTACACGGCATAGTGTTCGGCGTGGTGTAATAGTGATGCCTGGCATGCTCGAATCCCGGGTATGGGCGGTGGAATAGGAGAAGTGACCGGCGTACTTCTCACTATTTCACGCACTGTAGCCACGGGGTTAGGCAGAGCAGGCGTACTTCTTACTATTTCCGAGCCCTGTAGCCATGTGCGTGCTCTGGACAGGCAATGATTGAGAGCGGACTCGAGCGACTGCTCGCTCGAGCGTTCTCCGTCCCGCTCGAGCGGTTGCTCGCTCGAGCGGTTTTGTGTCATCGTCTCGAGCGGTCGCACGCTCGAGCGGTTTCCGTACTTCTCTCTCGAGCGGGTGAGCGGCCGCTGCTCGAGTTTAGGAGGTTCTGAGGCTTTGTGGGCCTGATATTGGGCCGGCCCAGCTCGAGAGGGATTGGGGGTTTCTCTGGTCAGTTACTTTTTGGGATTCTTAGAGAGGGATGAGGCTGATTTGCTCGTCTCTAATTCACCCAATTTAGGACCCCTAATCTAGGTATCCGACAAGAGCCCCGAGCCCTTGCTTGATTGTGAAAAACTTCAAGCAAGGGATCATGAAGTGGAGTTGAAGTACCTAGACTTAGGGCCATGTTGTTTTGGGAAGTTATTTCATCCTTTCTCCGTGGGGGGCGCGCGAGCGTCCCCCGCGAGGTAGCCCCCGAGGCCCCAGAGGAGTAAGAACTCCTCTGGGGGCTTTTAGTTGTGCTTTATCGAGAGGGAGTGGTATTAACTGGAGTCGTAGTGCCCTATCGAGGGGTCGACTCTTGTCGTCGAGTCCCCGAGCGTTTTTGACCCTCTTTCGTTGAGGGGCGCCGTGCGTAGTCGAGCCCCCGAGCCCCGAGCGGCTAGTGTATTGCTACCTCATAGCGTCCTTCCCACGGATCCTTGCGTTCGGATTGTGGGGCGAAGAGCGTCGTGCTATCCTCGTTTGGACGAGCCTCGAAATCCTCTGTGAGCTGGTAACGGGGGAATCCAAGTGAGAACTCGTGCCCCGTTCGATTGGGGTCGATAGAAGCCCGGAGGCGTCCTCGTCGAGCGAAACCATACGGATTACTCAGGTGCCAACTCCGTCCGATGGGAGTTGGCGGCTCGATGCCTCCCGTCGTAGGGATCCTGTGGTATTCCCAGGTTTTGCCTTGGATATGTCCCGGGGGGCCTCGAGAGTTCGTTCTCGAGCTGGGCCTCGTGCTGGCTCCTCCTGGGTCATCCCTGACTCGGGTACTCGAGGGCGGCTGTCGAACCCGATTCGAGGGCCAGCCTTCGCTCCCTCGAGATTTAGGGGTGGACCGGAGTCCGTTTTACTTCCCTGGGAAGGACTGCTCGAGAGCGGCTGTCGAAAACCCATTCGAGGGTCGGCCTTCGCTCCTCGAGAGTTTAATCGTGAAGCCGGAGCCCACTTACCTTCTTGTAGAAGGAATCGCCGGGAGTAACTCCTCCCTCCCGTTGGGCGCGTCTTTTGAGGAGGAGTTACCGCAGCGCGGTCGTGGTGGGCCCGTGAGGAGCGGTTCGAGCTGTCGGTTGGGCAGCAGGTCACGGAGGACCCGTGGCAGGAATGCTGGACGGTGGAGAAGAGGTTGACGGCGTTTGGTGAGGCGCTCGGGGCGAGGCTGGCGCAGAAATTTGAGGATGACATTCTCCCTGCTTGAGCCTGGTGATGATGAGGTGGCCTGCGAGCCAAATCTGGGCAAAAAGGCCCATGTAAATGAATTACATTAGCATTATCGTGATGTCGTGGCCTGAGGGGCCCTAAACACTCGTTCGTATTTTGCGCGAAAGAAGTTAAGTTTCTTTTGTTCTCGAGCGGTCCTATTTCCTAACTAGCTTCGAGCTTTGCCTTTGACTTAGTAGTTGGATGCGGGCTCAAGCTCCTCAAGGGGTGGAGCAGTGAGTGGAGGTGCCTTAGCCAGGAGGCGTGGGCGAGCCCCCGGCTCGACCGTTTCCGTCCCCTTAGGGGCTCGAGCCGTTCTTCCTACCTTAGTCGCGGAGCGCACTTGAAGCGTGAGGGAAAAAGAGGCGTCGAGTTTTCGAAAAGAAAGCGCTTGTGTTTTTCGGGGACTTTTTAGGGGTACCCCCGTTAGCTCCCGAGGAGGCTCGACCTTGTGGGAGCAAGGGCGCGTCTACCTCAAAGTTACGAGTCCGAATGCATTTTAGTTGCTTTTATTTCTCGAGCCGCTCGACTTCTACCACTGGATGCTCCGCTTCTTGACGTGAGTGTTGGACGCGCGCGAGTCCCTCGAGGGGAGCAAGTGGGAGTACCTTAGCCCGGGGCGTAGGAGAGTTCCGGCTTGGCAGCCCGCGACCCTTGAAGGTCTCGAGGCGCTTCCTACTCTGTCACGAAGCGTACCTCGAGGAGTAGAAGGAAGAGAGGCGTCGAGGGGTAGAGTCAACTCTGCCTCGAGTTACGGATAAGAAATGAACTAAAGTGCATCTGAATGCTTCTTAGTTGATTTTATTTCTCGAGCCGCTCTTATTTCCACTGGCCTGACTGTTCTACTTCTTGACGTGAGTGTTGGACGCGTGCTCAAGTCCCTCGAGGGGGAGCAAGTGGGAGTACCTTAGCCCGGGGCGTAGGAGAGTTCCGGCTTGGCGGCCCGCGACCCTTGAGGGTCTTGAGCATGTTTCCTACTTTGTCGTGAAGCGTACTTCGAGGAGTGGAATGAAGAGAGGCATCGAGGGGCAGAATCGAGTCTTCCTCAAGTTACGAATGAAAGTAAAAGTACTGGGGTCGCGGACTTTTTATTCATTCCTGGTGCGATACATGTACATAAATACGAAAATGTACAAGGCCTCGAGGCCTAAGGGTAAGAGTGACGTAGCCGCTTGATGTCTCATGCGCCGATGAGGGTCGATCCCTTCTTTGTCCGCCGGCCCGTACGTCCCGGCTTCACCGTACATCGTAGCGGTCGAAATCGAGGTCGAAGGTGCCAGAGTAGAAGGCGCGCGGCTCCCCGCGTGGCTCCTCCTCGAGCTGCCGTCTCGTGATGTCGAGGGTATTGTGTCTCGGGCCTGGGGCGCGCACGGAGCCGTGGTTCTGGGAGGCTGGCCACGCCGGCTCGAAGTCCATGGTAGCGCGCGGGAGAGCCCCCGGGCCGTCCTCACGCGCACCCATAGTAGCGTGCATCCCGGCGGAGTACGTTGCGGCGGCGTTGGTGAGACCGAACGGGAGGTGCCGACGGGCCTCGTAAATCCCGTCCGGCAGCAGGTTGGGTGGCGATGGCGGTGCACGTGCTGGGGGGGCCACGCCGGGCTCCCTTGATGTGCGCATGGTGAAGGTGAAGTCGGTGTTGGTATTTGTTAAGTGCAACTAAAATAAGAAGGATTCCGCAAGCGCACAGAACATACCATTGTAGCATTTTACCGGAGTATCCAGGTATCGTTATTTATATTTTACCACAGGGAAGCAAGGGTTAAAGAATCGATAACTCACCATCATGCATCTACTAACTTAGTAAACCAACTAGACCAAAGCGGGGGTAAATGATATATGATAGGATATAAGAATAAAAGCACACTCGAGAATTCTATATATATATAAGTAGCTAGCTAGAGTGAGAGAACAACGGGAGAGATCAAGGTTCTAAATACTTCTCTAATACTGGGGTTCTATGATAACAGGGAATGGTTAGATATAGCGATCACACAATAGCACTTTGGAGCAACAGTACCTTTCGACTCTCGAAGAAGACCGGGTAAAGAGTAGTCGGGGAAGGCTGCCAAAAAGCTCTACGAAACACCAACCCGAACGTGGTGGAATACAAAGGCCCGACAGTAGCCGTCACCTGGGGGCTACCACAACTATCCGTGGGATTGGCGCAACCTCGAGGTAACCTATAGTCTAGACACCATGCCTATACTATCGATTACTACTCTAGCTATGCGCAATAACTAGAGCACTCAATACGAGCAAAGATCCCATGCTAAGATGCAACAAATATACTAAGCAAACATATGAAAGGCATAAAGTAGATAGAGAAGAATAAATATATTAAAGCATAAGTCTTGTAAAGAATAGATACAAAGGCATACCAAATCTCTCGAAGACTTCTCGAACCGGAGCGCAGCTCCGCTCTCCCTAACTCTCATCTAGATCTAATCTACTACATTGGAATGTCTAGCTCCAATTCTCTAGAGAAGAGAAGTCATCCATTCAAGGGACGCCTCTACAACTCGATCCGCTCGGGAGATAATGAATTAGGGTTTTAGGGATGCCCTCTCCAGGGGCCAGGGGCCCTGCTTATATAGCCCTCTAGGATGCACCACAGCCCTCGGATCAAACCGACCTAAACGGACGATAATTATTCATCCTCAAAGGCGGTGGAACAGGGATCCGCGAGGCCGATGCCGATTGGTCCAGTCATGAGTCGGCCGACCAAGGGTGGGAGTCGGCCGACTCTCCACCGAGCCCGTTCGGGCTCCCGTTTGGTCCAGAGCCTTCTCGAACCTTCTAGATTACGAGAATTTTCACCGGTTCCCGATTATCTCTATGTAAACCCGACATGTGGGCCTTCCTTGGGTATTTTCACCGACACCCCGCGAAAAACGACATTCACCAAAACTCGTGGAATTCTATCGATAACCCCTATATCTAGTTGGTGAACATATTTTAGTCCTTTCTCATGTTTAGTTGACGGTAAAAATTGGCACATAACGACCGTCAACAACTCCCCCAAGCTTACCTTTTGCTCGTCCCCGAGCAAAGATAAACTCAAGTGTGGATCGGAGTTGCTACAATGCTTTCACGCCTCAAAAGTACACATGCGTTCAAACAAGAACTCTCCTCCGGATTAGAGTGAACTATTCGACTCAAAACTTACTCATATTACCTTTCACCATGGGGCTTGTAACCGTCACTTGGGTCTTGAGCGGTTGAAAGACGAACGGTCATGTCAAGCGCTATGTTTCTCGCTTCGTGATCAACTATTATTCCGGAGTTTTTGCAAGATTTTCAAATAAAACTCGAGTTCCTTGTATGAACCTTTCAAGTCTCTCATTTGTGGTATTTTTGGATCCTCTCCAAGGCATGAGTAGTGTATGCCTTCTCTCTTTTCTCAAAATATGTGGTATTTGTGGAACTAAGGCATAGTTGTAAGTGCTTTCTCTCTCTCACCCTACTTTCTAATAGGCTTATGTGGAGCTATAGGTGGTGAGACACTCAAACTCACTTGCATATATTGCACGCTTAAGACATGGATCCATTAGGAACTAAAATAATAATAAAGTCATGTGTGCATGTGAATGAGGAAATGGAATGGATGATAAGATGATGATGATAAGGAAATGATTATGAGGGGTGATCTCTTGGTGAACATCTACTTCTACACTTGCTCCTTTGGGGATAACATGACTCCCTTTATTCGGAAACCTTGAAACTTCTTGAAAGAAAGGACTTGGCTGCTCTCTCTTTTCTCTTTTTTTTCTTTCTTTTTTTTCTTCTTTTTTTTTTTACATAGCAACCAATCCTCTGAAAACAAAACTTTAGCAACGGGGAGTGTATAACTTGAAATGATAATGACTGGAGCTTTTATGTAGGCAATTGGAACGGCGATGATTATCTCTAGATGTTCACTCCCAGAATAGGAGTAGAACCTTTTCTGGATGAAGTGAAATGAGTGGCGTATATTTTTGGTGTTCACTCCCAGTGTAGGAATAGAACATTTTCTGAATGGAACGAAATGAGTGGCATATATATATATATGTGGAAGAATGGATGGATGGATGGATGGATGCGTACTCCCAGGGTAAGAGCAGCATAAGCGCGTATCTGCAGGGTAGAGACAGCACAATATATGGGGAAATGCGTACTCCCAGGGTAGGAGCAGTATAGGTGCGTATCTCTAGGGTAGAGATAGCACAATATATGGTGGATATGGATCTATATGTAGGTGGTACTTCTAGGGACGAAAGTAGCACGTAATGAATGTAGTATTTATAAAATGGGTGCGTGCTTCGAGGACGAAGTAGCATAGATCAATGGATGGAGAGCACATAGTATTGACTTTAACCGCATGACCGATTCCTTATGGGTCCACAAGATAACCACACTCAATGCCTATAAAGACTACACTCAATGCCTATAAAATGTTCTATATAAACAGATGGGTTTTCCTAGTCTAGTAAGCATGAATATATGGTCATGGTAGGAATTTGAACTCTCATCATAAAGGAACTCATCATGCAGGAATTTAATATTTTCAAAGATAAATTCTCCGAACTCTAGCATCTCTAGGAACAAGATGGACAAAGCAGCTCAAAACCTTCCCATTTCATATCCGCCAACTACCTAGACTTAGATCAAGCATTCGCTACCCACAAGTTTCGGGTTCGAGCAAATCTCAAATCTAAACAAGTTGTGTCTAAAACTCGGGAGAGTGCAAGGTTGAAAACTAGGTACTTGAAAGGAATTACGGCAGAGCAACTATTCATCATCTCCATGTAGAGTTTATTCCAGGGATTACTTAAAGACATTAATAAGAGCTCTCCAAAAGTAGAAAAGATAAATAAGGAAATCTTTCTCGGGTTTCTAAGGTTATGCATCTTTTTTTAGTTGTTTAGGAAACACTTAGCTTGGTACACGGGGATGCCCTCCCCAAGCCGGATGTTGACATAGTCCGCGTTGTTGCCGACAGCGATGAAGATGTTCTAGTCCTCCAGAGTGTCATAGATAGTTGCCGTTGGAGACAAAGATTTGAATGTTGCGGACAAAGACTCCGATAGGAGACTAGACATCCTTCGTCTCGTTAGCTCTTCTCAATCCTTTATGTTCTCAGAAGCTCAAATAGGCAACAAAGCTTATGGAACTGATTAAGCATTAGTGATAAAAACCTCTAAGCCTTGGCCGTCTAGAACTACCTTAACTCAAATGTCTTCTAACAGATCACAAGAAATATTTTTATCTTTTTATAATAAAGGATGCAAACGAGAGAAAATAGATATGCTGAAAAATTATTTTTATGCCACCACAATGAATGATTATTCACATGGGGCTTAGTAGTTTTTTTTGGATGCAAAATGCAGAAATCTTTATTTTCTTTTTCTAGTGCAGAGATAGTAAAGCGAAGATGCAATTAAGATGCATGTAGGAAAATAAATATGCTTAAAGGAAAATGCAATGCTGTGAAAGGAAATGCTGATAAATACCAAGTTACCTCCTTGGCGAGGGTTTGTTGATTTAAGTCCTCTGAATAGGACTTCTTGTCATGTTCACTCCTTCAGTGCATCATTTGATCCCAAAGGTAGAGACCTTGAGACCTTGTGATGAAGAGTAGATGCTTCTAGTGGTCCTTTACTTCTTCTTGGAGTTTGCCTTGCTTGATTGACCTTTCTCTTTGAGCACCTTGTCTTCTAAAATTTCACTCCTTCTTTTTTTTATGCCTAGACCTTGTGCTCCACTCATTGTTTCTTCTCCATGTGCAAGAGCGATGGGGGCTTGAAAAGAGGAAGAGCATTGCTAGATCATTGTTTGAAGAGTCATTGTCTTTCCTCCCCTAAGCTTGACCTTGTTTGTCGCTCGCCATGTGAAACAAAATATGAGTGTTGAGTCATCCCTCGAGTGTGTTGTACTACTATGTCCTTAGACATTGTTTGTTCTCTCGTTCTTAAGCCTTCATTTGTCCGAGAGGGACTTTTGATTATAGGTCCGTTAAGCAAAGATCTCTCTTTTGCATTCTCGCTTTTGATTGTACCGTCCAATCCAGGATGAGCGTACGTACGCTTGCATTATCTTCTTTCGTCAACCATTCTTGATTTTCATTGAGTCTTGGTTGACGCATTGATGTTCATTGGAGATGTAGACTCGACTTCTTCCTTGATGGTCTTTGTCTTCTAGCGGCATGGCGAAGAGTTGTACGCCATCCATCTTGATGATCAAGGAAGGAGCTTCTTTAGAATTTGTATGCATGCTTCATCTCCAATGGCTTAGGGACATTATCTTGCAACCATGGTCATGGTCCTTCAAGGCTTGGTCGATGGTCAACCCTTGATTGGTGATTGGTTGACACAAGGATGCATGCTTATCATGCCATCCTTGTCCTTGCCGCCAATGTGCAAGATGGTGTCTTCACTCTTCGTGAACAATGAGAGCAGGTCTTTAATTGGCTAAAATGAGATGTGTTGCACCCTCGCTCCTCATTGGCATCCTAGCTCGAGTTTTGGGCTCAATGCTATGATGTCTTCAAAGTTGCTCATAGCTTGTTGCCTTGATCCACTTCTTTGAGTGAGTTCAAGATGTTGATCCTTCTTGTGGCACTCTTGTCTTCTCCTTTCTTCTATCACTTTAAGTGGCAATTTCACAGTGATGCCAATCCATGAACAGGCACATCATAAATTCTTTCCCCGCAAAATGTTAGTAGACACATACCCGAAGGATTGCAACAATTTCAAACTATGGGCTATTATCCACTATCTATTTTAGAATTTCATCTATGTTAAAAAAAAGATGGTTTTCAAGTTACTTTAGCATAGACTTTTATCATATTTTCTAGCAACTTTTTTTAAGGCACTTTAACATGGTTCAAGGCAAAGGTAACTTGCAACAAAAGACAATGTGAATGATATTTGATACTTACAATTTTTTCTTGGATGATGAGCTGTTGTCTTTGCACAAAGTTGTTGAAGTTCGTCACATGCCTTCTTCATCTCTCACATGAGTTCATCTCTTGACTTACCCAAAATGTGTTTATGGATTTCCGCATGGGTTAGTCTCGACAAAATAACCAAGATCCACTAAAGCACATTTTTAGTTCAATAACCAAACTGGACTCCATGTCTTAATTTGGTCAAGAAAGACAATTTAACCTAAGCACCACGCTTAATTTAAAAAGCCTTTGGAAATACCCTTAGAAGTACTTCCAAACCAAAACATACTATAGCAACAAAGGTGACATGAAAGCAATAAAGAGATTTACTCAAATGAAGATGACAGAGCATGATCATGGTGAGGAAATATATATATAAACACATTTTTATTTATTTATTTATTTTTAGATGTAGGCGATGTGAATGCATGCAAGAAACTAAACATGCAATGGATGAGCAAACATAAATAAGCTAAACGGAGAAAATGCATGAATTGTTAAAAGTAAACATGCAGTGGGGTGCAAGAATTCAAAAAGATAACTACTCATCAATTTTAAAGTCCATGAGCAAGACTATCTCACCTTTCTTGATCATACTTACCATGACTCACATGATGAAATTATGGGCAGTTCAGCGTCTATGTTCGTCACTTGTGAAGTGATTTGAAATTCTTGTTACAACGACCTTTTCTACTCTCTCGTGAGGTGGCGGGGTTCCAATGTTGATGGATGTTGAATGTTGGGGGACCCCGGGCTCTTCATTGTCTTGTGGAACTTATCGGAAGGTCGAAACGACATCTTTTGTCCCGTCTATTCCACAACTCAACGGAACAAGGGGTAATCCTACTAAAGCTAGTGATACACTAAATTAGCGAGACATCAAGATCACTATCAAAAACTTAACATCGATTGCTTCCCGGCAACAAGCGCCAAAAATGCTTGTTGGTATTTGTTAAGTGCAACTAAAATAAGAAGGATTCCGCAAGCGCACGAACATACCATTGTAGCATTTTACCGGGAGTATCCATGTATCGTTATTTATATTTTACCACAGGGAAGCAAGGGTTAAAGAATCTGATAACTCACCATCATGCATCTACTAACTTAGTAAACCAACTAGACCAAAGCAGGGGTAAATGATATATGATAGGATATAAGAATAAAAGCACACCTGAGAATTCTATATATATATAAGTAGCTAGCTAGAGTGAGAGAACAACGGGAGAGATCAAGGTTCTAAATACTTCTCTAATACTGGGTTCTATGATAACAGGGAATGGTTAGATATAGCGATCACACAATAGCACTTTGGAGCAACAGTACCTTTCGACTCTCGAAGAAGACCGGGTAAAGAGTAGTCGGGGAAGGCTGCCAAAAAGCTCTACGAAACACCAACCCGAACGTGGTGGAATACAAAGGCCCGACGTAGCCGTCACCTCTCGGGGCTACCACAACTATCCGTGGGATTGGGCGCAACCTCAGGTAACCTATAGTCTAGACACCATGCCTATACTATCGATTACTACTCTAGCTATGCGCAATAACTAGAGCACTCAATACGAGCAAAGATCCCATGCTAAGATGCAACAAATATACTAAGCAAACATATGAAAGGCATAAAGTAGATAGAGAAGAATAAATATATTAAAGCATAAGTCTTGTAAAGAATAGATACAAAGGCATACCAAATCTCTGAAGACTTCTCCAGAACCGGAGCGCAGCTCCGCTCTCCCTAACTCTCATCTAGATCTAATCTACTACATTGGAATGTCTAGCTCTAATTCTCTAGAGAAGAGAAGTCATCCATTCAAGGGACGCCTCTACAACTCTGATCCCGCTGGGAGATAATGAATTAGGGTTTTAGGGATGCCCTCTCCAGGGGCCAGGGGCCCTGCTTATATAGCCCTCTAGGATGCACCACGCCCTCGGATCAAACCGACCTAAACGGACGATAATTATTCATCCTCAAAGGCGGTGGAACAGGATCCGCGAGGCCGATGCCGATTGGTCCAGTCATGAGTCGGCCGACCAAGGGTGGGAGTCGGCCGACTCTCCACCGAGCCCGTTCGGGCTCCCGTTTGGTCCAGAGCCTTCTCGAACCTTCTAGATTACAGAATTTTCATCGGTTCCCGATTATCTCTATGTAAACCTGACATGTGGGCCTTCCTTGGGTATTTTCAGCTGACACCCTACAGAAATAGACATTCACCAAAACTCGTGGAATTCTATCAGTATAACCCCTATATCTAGTTGGTGAACATATTTTAGTCCTTTCTCATGTTTAGTTGACGGTAAAAATTGGCACATAACGACCGTCAACAACTCCCCCAAGCTTACCTTTTGCTCGTCCCTGAGCAAAGATAAACTCAGTGTGGATCAGTAGTTGCTACAATGCTTTCACGCCTCAAAAGTACACATGCGTTCAAACAAGAACTCTCCTCCGGATTAGAGTGAACTATTCTGACTCAAAACTTACTCATATTACCTTTCACCATGGGGCTTGTAACCGTCACTTGGGTCTTGAGCAGTTGAAAGACAGAACGGTCATGTCAAGCGCTATGTTTCTCGCTCTGTGATCAACTATTATTCCGGAGTTTTTGCAAGATTTTCAAATAAAACTCAGAGTTCCTTGTATGAACCTTTCAAGTCTCTCATTTGTGGTATTTTTGGATCCTCTCCAAGGCATGAGTAGTGTATGCCTTCTCTCTTCTCTCAAAATATGTGGTATTTGTGGAACTAAGGCATAGTTGTAAGTGCCTTCTCTCTCTCACCCTACTTTCTAATAGGCTTATGTGGAGCTATAGGTGGGGAGACACTCAAACTCACTTGCATATATTGCACAGTTAAGACATGGATCCATTAGGAACTAAAATAATAATAAAGTCATGTGTGCATGTGAATGAGGAAATGGAATGGATGATAAGATGATGATGATAAGGAAATGATTATGAGGGGTGATCTCTTGGTGAACATCTACTTCTACACTTGCTCCTTTGGGGATAACATGACTCCCTTTATTCGGAAACCTTGAAACTTCTTGAAAGAAAGGACTTGGCTGCTCTCTCTTTTCTCTTTTTTTTCTCTTTTTTTTTTTCTTTTTTTTTTACATAGCAACCAATCCTCTGAAAACAAAACTTTAGCAACGGGGAGTGTATAACTTGAAATGATAATGACTGGAGCTTTTATGTAGGCAATTGGAACGGCGATGATTATCTCTAGATGTTCACTCCTTTAATAGGAGTAGAACCTTTTCTCGGATGAAGTGAAATGAGTGGCGTATATTTTTGGTGTTCACTCCCGGTGTAGGAATAGAACATTTTCTCGAATGGAACGAAATGAGTGGCATATATATATATATGTGGAAGAATGGATGGATGGATGGATGGATGCGTACTCCCGGGTAAGAGCAAAGCATAAGCGCGTATCTGGGGGTAGAGACAAGACAATATATGGGGAGATGCGTACTCCCGGGGTAGGAGCGATAGGTGCGTATCTCTAGGGTAGAGATAGCACAATATATGGTGGATATGGATCTATATGTAGGTGGTACTTCTAGGGACAAGTAGCACGTAATGAATGTAGTATTTATAAAATGGGTGCGTGCTTCGAGGACGTAAGTAGCATAGATCAATGGATGGAGAGCACATAGTATTGACTTTAACCGCATGACCGATTCCTTATGGGTCCACAAAGATAACCACACTCAATGCCTATAAAGACTACACTCAATGCCTATAAAATGTTCTATATAAACAGATGGGTTTTCCTAGTCTAGTAAGCATGAATATATGGTCAGGTAGGAATTTGAACTCTCATCATAAAGGAACTCATCATGCAGGAATTTAATATTTTCAAAGATAAATTCTCCGAACTCTAGCATCTCTAGGAACAAGATGGACAAAGCAGCTCAAAACCTTCCCATTTCATATCCGCCAACTACCTAGACTTAGATCAAGCATTCGCTACCCACAAGTTTCGGTTCGAGCAAATCTCAAATCTAAACAAGTTGTGTCTAAAACTCGGGAGAGTGCAAGGTTGAAAACTAGGTACTTGAAAGGAATTACGGCGAGCAACTATTCATCATCTCCATGTAGAGTTTATTCCAGGGATTACTTAAAGACAGATTAATAAGAGCTCTCCAAAAGTAGAAAAGATAAATAAGGAAATCTTTCTGGGTTTCTAAGGTTATGCATCTTTTTTTAGTTGTTTAGGAAACACTTAGCTTGGTACACGGGGGATGCCCTCCCCCAAGCTGGATGTTGACATAGTCTGCTGTTGTTGCTGACAGGCGATGAAGATGTTCTAGTCCTCCAGGAGTGTCATAGATAGTTGCTGTTGGAGACAAAGATTTGAATGTTGCGGACAAAGACTCCGATAGGAGACTAGACATCCTTCATGTCTGTTAGCTCTTCTCAATCCTTTATGTTCTCAGAAGCTCAAATAGGCAACAAAGCTTGTGGAACTGATTAAGCATTAGTGATAAAAACCTCTAAGCCTTGGTCAAGTCTAGAACTACCTTAACTCAAATGTCTTCTAACAGATCACAAGAAATATTTTTATCTTTTTATAATAAAGGATGCAAACAGAGAAAATAGATATGCTGAAAAATTATTTTTATGCCACCACAATGAATGATTATTCACATGGGGCTTAGTAGTTTTTTTTGGATGCAAAATGCAGAAATCTTTATTTTCTTTTTCTAGTGCAGAGATAGTAAAGCGAAGATGCAATTAAGATGCATGTAGGAAAATAAATATGCTTAAAGGAAAATGCAATGCTTTGTGAAAGGAAATGCTGATAAATACCAAGTTACCTCCTTGGCGAGGGTTTGTTGATTTAAGTCCTCTGAATAGGACTTCTTGTCATGTTCACTCCTTCAGTGCATCATTTGATCCCAAAGGTAGAGACCTTGAGACCTTGTGATGAAGAGTAGATGCTTCTAGTGGTCCTTTACTTCTTCTTGGAGTTTGCCTTGCTTGATTGACCTTTCTCTTTGAGCACCTTGTCTTCTAAAATTTCACTCCTTCTTTTTTTTTATGCCTAGACCTTGTGCTCCACTCATTGTTTCTTCTCCACGTGCAAGAGCGATGGGGGCTTGAAAAGAGGAAGAGCATTGCTAGATCATTGTTTGAACCCCGCCGTATGGCCGTCGAGGTGGGAAAGACAGGGCACTGCGCGCCCCATGCTCAGGTCGCGTCCGTCATCATTCCTCGAGCGGTTAATGACCGCTTCGAGGGGTAGATGGCCCGAGCGACGGGACTGAGCGGCGGGTTTGGTGGTACGGAGAGTTGACAATTGCGTTCCGAGGGGGTGCCGTACACGGCATAGTGTTCGGCGTGGTGTAATAGTGATGCCTGGCATGCTCGAATCCCGGGTATGGGCGGTGGAATAGGAGAAGTGACCGGCGTACATCTCACTATTTCACGCACTGTAGACACGGGGTTAGGCAGAGCAGGCGTACTTCTTACTATTCCGAGCCCTGTAGCCATGTGCGTGCCCTGGACAGGCAATGATTGAGAGCGGACTCGAGCGACTGCTTGCTCGAGTGTTCTCCGTCTCGCTCGAGCGGTTGCTCGCTCGAGCGGTTTTGCGTCATCGTCTCGAGCGGTCGCACGCTCGAGCGGTTTCCGTACTTCTCTCTCAAGCGGGTGAGCGGCCGCTGCTCGAGTTTAGGAGGTTCGAGGCTTTGTGGGCCCGATAGTGGGCCGGCCTAGCTCGAGAGGGATAGGGGGTTTCTCTCCGTCGGTTAGTTTTGGGATTCTTAGAGAGGGATGAGGCTGATTTGCTCATCTCTAATTCACCCAATTTAGGACCCCTAATCTAGGTATCCGACAAGTAGCCCCCGAGCCCTTGCTTGATTGTGAAAAAACTTCAAGTAAGGGATCATGAAGTGGAGTTGAAGTACCTAGACTTAGGGTCATGTTGTTTCGAGGAGTCATTTCGTCCTTTCTCCGTGAGGGGCGCGCGAGCGTCCCCGCGGGGTAGCTTCGAGGCCCCGGAGGAATGAGGCATTCCTCTGGGGGCTTTGAGATGAACGGTTTTGCGTAAGAGTATTATTAACTGGAGTTGTAGCAGCTCGAGGCAGGAGATTCAATTACTCTTCGAGCCCCCGAGTATTTCCTGTTCCTCCCGTGTCGAGGAGGTTGTTTATGTGACTCGAGCCCCGAGCCTCGAATGGCCGGGCCGGAGTCGTGATCCGCTCGCCGGATCTCTTGGATCGATCCAAGTGGTGAGAGGTCCGACACTACTCGCGACCGAGCGAGCGCCATACCCCCGTGAGCCGATGGCGGGTAGTCCAAGTGAGAGCTCGCCTCCTTTCGAGGGGAGACGGCTTCGTGGCCCGGGGCGCTCATTAGAGCCGGGCGCTTAGTTTCCAGAGAACCGGCCCCGTTCGAGGGGACCGGCGGCTCGAGTGCCTCCCGTCGACGGGATCTCTTGGATACCTAGTGCCCCGCCTTGGACACGCCATCTGGGTTCGAGGGTTCGTTCTCGAGCGGAACCTTTTGAGGGTTCCTTCCCATAGGCGCCCCTAACTCGGGTGCTCGAGGGCGGCTGTTCGAACCCGTCCGTGGGTCAGCCTCCGCTCCCTCGAGACTTACTTGTGGGACCGGGGTCCCTGGGTTTCTTACCGTGTAAGGGACCGTCTGCCGAGACGTCCCGTCGTCACGCCCGTTCGAGGCGCATCCGTCCGTTGCAAGCGGCGCGCCTTTTTTAGGCGGAAACCGGCGCATCGTGGTGATCGTGGCTTGGCGACGGTTCCGCTCCGTCTCGCGACGCGTGCGCCCTGTAAGTGGAGGTAGGTGGCGGTTTGTTAGGGCAATAAATGCGGTTACCGTTTTTCGTCGAGTTCGCCGGGGGCGCGCGGCCATTGGATGGCGTAATCTAGGCCGTTGGATGCGATTCACGTGGATCGGCTTGGGCTCTATAAATATGGAGGAGTAGGCTCCCGGTTCTTCTTCCCCGTATTCTCGCCTTCCCCGCCGCTCCCGTCGCTTGCGCCGTCTAGATTCAATCCGCCGCCACCGTAATCTGCAATCGCCGCCGCCGCCGCCCGCGACCGCCAGCGCCGCTCTAGCCCACGACCGTGCCTGCTTTCTGCGCCACCGTTCCTCGTGCTCCGCCGCCGTCGTTGCTCCACCGCCCCGCTCCCGTCGCCGACATGAGGAGGCGGTCGGGCCAGAAGACGGGTCGTGGCTCGGGTCGTGGCGCCGGTGGGAAAGGCAAGGGCAAAGGCAAAGAGGCCGCTGCCTCCCACGCCGGTGGTGATGGAGGAGGCGCTTCCGTGGCCTCGGTCCTCGGTGACCGAGGCGATGCTGATCAACTTGGTCAATGGCGGATTGCTTCCGCCCAATCCGGCGGAGGGGTCACCGGAGTGGCGGGTGTCGGACGATGACCACTTCGAGCCCAATCCCCGCCGGGCTACATCCCGAGTTTTATCGTTCCACCGGCGGGGACTTGGTGCGCGGCCGAGCCGCTTCATGCGGGCGCTCCCCACCATTTCGGGGTTGAGCTCCGACTTCAACCCCAACTCCATCTCGCTTGCGGCTACTTACGCCGCCGTGTGTGAGGGGTATCTCGGGTATGGCGCCGCAGTGGGACCCGTTCACCCACATCTTTAAGGCGACGCTCTTCACCAAGGCGGTGAAGGACAAGGAGGCCGCCGACGACGACGTGATGATGGTGACGAGGAGGAGGAAGAGGAGAACGAGGAGGAAGAGGAGAAGAAGAAGAAACCGAAGGTCCGCCGCTACGTTCGAGCGGGTTCTTGCTCGATCGGGCCGAAGAGGAAGGAGTGCCGCTATCCGGCGCGTGGACGTCGAACAACGCCGGCCGGACCGGGAATGGTTCTACCTCCGCAACGAGGAGGGCCTCTTCCCGGAATACACCGGCGCCGTGCTAACCGCGCCCGGTTTCAACCGGACGCACGGCCAGCCGCGCGCGCCGCCCCGCATGGACTCCCCGCTCAACGCCATTTCGAGCCTCCGCAACCGGAGGTCCGGCAACCTCTTCTTCAACATTGCGCACGTGGTTGCCGAGTTCCACAGCCCGCCGGTGCTTCCGCTCGCCGAGCGCCCGCTACGGCTCGACCGATGACGGAGAACGCTGATCCCGCGGCGCTCGCGGCAGCCAGGATGTCGGACGCGCCCCTCCCGGTCGCCACAATCGTGGCTCGGGTGCGCGACGCGATTGACGGCGGGAGGAACTTCGGCGAGAACCAAGTCGGCCTCTTCCGCATGCGTCCGGCCTTCAACTCCGCCGGGCTTTGTGAGTTTTTTCGAGATCCTCTTTCGTCGTTTCTTTTACTCGAGCGATCCTTATCGAGGCCTGTCCTCTCTCTTTTTTTTCCAGAATATCAATGACCACGCGGAGTCGAGGCCCCCGGTGAAGGAGGACGCGCCCGCCCGCGAGGTAAGACGCCTGAGGGGCGAACGAGAACACGCTGCCGTGGTGTCGAGGAGGGAGGAGAAGGCGCAGAAAGCCCGTGCGCTAGAGGAGAAGGAGAAGCGTAAGGCTAGGCGCCGCCGGGCGCGTGAAATGCGTCTGGCGGCGGACCCGACCGACTGGAGCTCTAGTCTCGAGTCGACCGACGAGGACGAGGGCGATGATGACGGGGAAGCCGACGAGGCGACCGACAGCGATGGCGCCACCGCCACTCGAGCCCTGACGCCTCCTCGCTCTCGCGTGCAGGAGCTATCTTTGGCGCCAGGCCTTCTGCGCGACGACTCGTCGCCGCCGGGTTCGTAGGCCGCCAGGAGGGTCGTCGAGCCGCGGCGCGCGAGTGCCGTCGCGCCCCCTGTGCAAGGCAGCGGGGGGGGGCGTCTCAACGCTCCGCCCACCGCGCTCGCCGCCGTCGCCGGGGCGGCGGAGGAGGCCGCCCGCCTCTCTAGCCATGGCGGGCGGGCGCCATCTCCGACGCGGCGAGACTCTTCCTCCCGCCACCATTCGTCTTCAACGGGCGCGCACACCCGGCAAGATGAGGCTGCAAATGTGCGTACTCCAACTTTGCGCGGCCGGCGAGCAACGCCGGGCTCCTTCCAAATGACCGCCGGCCGAGCGGACCTCGACCCGCAGACCCAGGATCCCGTAAGGACGCCGTGCCCGACCCGGCCAAGGAGTCGGCCCGAACGGGGCGGCCGCCAAGGTGTCGAGCCCCCGAGCGGCACCGGTGGGCTCGAGGCCCCCAAGTCCTCGAGGGACTCGAGGGGGGCGCCTGAGGCTCGACAGCCCCCGAGCGCTTTGAGCAAGCCGGGTGGCTCGAGCACGGGGTAAGCTTTTCAATCGACTCACCTCCTGTCGTCCTTTTCGCTTATGTGTGAACGTCTCGTCGTAGTAATTTTTGTTTTTCTCTTTCTTCCAGGACTAAGCGCCCCCTGCAGACGTTACCGTCCCTCCCCCCCCCATGCTGCCTACTAAAAGGCTGAGGACCACAGGAGGGTCGAGCGGCACCCCGTCGATGCCAGGTGGAGTGACCCTTCCTCCTTCTACTCCAGTTTGGTTAGAGCGGGCCAAGCATGCACTTAGGCGTGGCAGGCTGATGGCAGCTGCGTCCCGTGCAGGTGCCGGGGCCGTGACCAAGGCTACGGGGGAGAAGGACGCCACCACCACCACGGCTTCGACCGCCCTCCCGCTCGAGACTCCGTCGTCGTCAGCCGCGCTGGGCGATGCGATGGCGGGCGACAAAGGAGTGCTGGCGCCAGAGCCGGCAACCTCTATTCCGGCGACGGGGGCGGGATCCGAGCAGCAGCCCATCGCGCTCGAAGACGAGAGTCCGAGCTCGGGCGCCAAGTCCTCCTGGCCAATCGGCCTGCGCCAGCTCGAGGAGGAGTGCAGGGAGAAGGAGGAGGAAGAGACGCCGGCAGCCGCCGATCGGCCGGTGGGGGATGTGGAGATGCAGGAGGCGGAAACGGCGCCTGAGCCTCAGCCGAGCCGAGCCCCAACCCCTCCTCGGGATATGGAGGTCGACTCCTCCGGGGCAAAGGGTCGAGGACGGGAGGCCCAAGCCGCCGCTCGAGAGGGCGCTGAGGAGCACCCCGCCGTCACGCAAGAGGTGGAGAAGGCGGAGGAGCCGGTGGAGCGGCAGCGGGGCCGGTGGTGTAGTCCGCGCCGCAGCGGCGAAGAGCGCGCTGCAAGCGGAGCAGACGAGCCGCCGGCGGTGGAGCAGCAGGCGGAGCCAGTGGTGCAGCAGCCCTCTGTCACGGGTGGCGATGAGCGCCAGGACGTCGAGCGAGAGCTCCATCTGGTGCCGTACCAGGAGCCGCCGCAGCCTCTGCAGCTGTCGGGGGACCTGGTGCCCCACCTCGTGCCCGATTCGAAGACGGGCGAGGTGAGGTTCGAGGTCATGACCGACGCCGACCAGTGGGAGGAGGCCCAAAGGAAGCTGACGGCGTCGGCCATCGTTGACAGCCATATGCGGTCGGTCGGCCTTGGTCCCACCGAGCCCACTGACGTCTCTATCGAGGAGCGGAGGCGGATTGAGGCGCGGGCGCTCGCCCAAGAGGCGTCCTCCTCCTGGAGTCAACCGCAACGCCCACCTACCCTGGCCGAGCGGGTGGTGACGGGCGGATGTCGACTGGAGGCGGTGAGGAGACTCCACTCCTCCGTTGACAAGGAGATGCGGGAGGAGTTCCCTCTTTGGGAGAGGCCGCCGGGTGCTCTCCGACCCCTTGACCACGAGGCGCCCCGATCGTGATGAACGATCGGAAGGAGCTTGAGGCGCACGTGGAGGCCGAGGAGCGCCGGCAATGGCTCGAAAGAGCCTTGAAGACTGCTTTGTCGCTCGTTTCGGAGGACATGCCCCGGCTTTTCTCTGTGAGTGCCCTTGAGTTCGGTTGCTTGCCCTTTTGGTCTATCGCGTTTTATGTTCTAACATTTCCCCTTCGAGGTTCAGGCGACACAGAGTCGCTCTTATGCCAAATCCGTGCATGTCCGTGCCACACAAGAGATCGAGCACGAGATCCGGCGGTACGTGCGGATGGGGCAGGAGGCTGAGGGCGAGCGGCACCGCTTTGCTCGGCTCCTTCGAGAGGCTAAAGCCGCCCTGGACGCCGCCAAGGAGGACGCCAAGAAGGCTCAAGATGAGCTTGCTCGGGTGTGGCGCAGAGGCCGAGGTGGCACGGCGGGATGCGGGCGAGAAGCTTGCCCAAGCCGCGCAGAGGCCGAGACCGCTCGTCGAAGTATGCGCGCAGCCGCACGAAGCCTTCGAGCGCTCAAGAAGGACGCAGCTACGGCGCCGCAGGGCTACAAGGCCAAATGCCGAGACATGGAGCAGCTCCCGAAGGACAAGGCCAACGTCGAGGCGTTTGCAAAGGAATTGCGGCGGCGGTCACCCGGGAAACCGCGAGAAGGAGGCCCTTGCCGCGCGCTCGAAGCGGAGAAAGAGCGGGCGAGCGGTCTCCAGACGGAGGTGGTCAACTTCCGTCAGGTGGTGACGGACAAGGACCTCGCCATCCAGGGCGCCGGCAAGGCTTATGAGGAGCTGCGGACGGAAAAGCGTGACGTCGAGCGCGCCCCCGAGGAAGGAACCGAGCTCGCGCGGCGCCGAGCGCGAGCAAGGGCTCTCGACCCGCTGTACCCGTAAGTGCTCGAGTCCTTTAGTCCTTTTTTCGTGCGTGATTCATACGTGTTGCTCGAGCACTTGATTGAGTACTTGATTCTTGTCGTCCTTTTTCAGGTTTGGAGGCGGACCTGGTGGACGCGCGTGAGTACGCAAAGTCAACCCATGCGCTGGCTGACGGCGTGCTCTCAGCCAAGGCCCACATCACCGGCGCCATCGACACCCTTAGCGCCAACTGGGGCTTCCCGCCGGTGGTGGACGTCGAGGGGCCGGATGCTGGCCAGAGCTATGCTAGCCGGGTCCGTGAGTTCGGCGCCTCTCTGCAGGGTCGTATCCAGGAAGCCCTTGTCTTCGCTGCGCGCCGGACGATGGCTATCTTCTACTCGGGTTTAGCATCTCGAGGAGGACGCCCGGCCGGATGGAGGCCGTTGCGAGCGGCTTCACCTACGCCGAGGGTGAGCAAGAAGGAGGGGTCAACCCCGGATCGAGCGGCTCAAGGCCGAGGCCGAGGAGCCGGGCGCCCGTCTTGGAGGCGATCTCGCTGCGAGAAGTCCTCCCGCCCGATGTAGAGTAGTTTTTAGCCGGCTCGCGAGCCGAAATCGGGCAACAAGGCCCTTGTAAGAAAACAAGTATTTTGGTAATGGAAATGGCCCGAGTGGCCTTAAATCGTGATACTCGATGTTTATAATCGTTATGCTCTAATTTTTCCTTTGCGCTTCCGCCTTTATTTCATTTTAGCTAAGTGTTGGCGCTGCGCTCGAACCACTTCGAGAGGGGATGAGTTAGGGTGCCGTAGCTCGGAAGCGTGGGAAGCCTTGTGCTCGATCGCCCTGGCTCGACGAGCTCGAGGTGACGCAAATACTTAGCTTACGAAAAATTTCGAGGCGAGGAGGGGAAAGATTATGTCGAGCATTGTTTTTGAAAAAACTAGGTGCGTTTTTTCGAGGACTTCAGGGGGGTCCCCGGTCTAGCCCCCGAGGGGGCTTGACTTTGTGGAAACAAAGTCGAGCCCACCTTGTGTATGAACAACAAGTAAGAAACTGACTTATTTATTCATACTAGCGGTACATTTAGACGAAATATGTGCAAGGCATCGAGGCCTAGGGGAAAAAGCGACGTAGCTGTTCGATGTTCCACGCATTGGTGAGGGTCGAGCCGTTCTCGTCGGCTAACTTGTACGTCCCCGGTTTCAGCACCTTGACCACGATGAACTGGCCTTCCCAAGGAGGAGTGAGCTTGTGTCGTCGACGGAGCACGAGATCGCCGACCTTGAAATCCCTCTTGCGCACATTCTTCTCGTGATATTGCCGTAGCTTCTGTTGGTAGCGCGCAGTGTAGGAGCGCCGTGTCTCGAGCCTCTTCGCTTGGTCGATGGCGTTTGCAAGCCTTTCCCGATTAGTCTCGCTCGTTGTAGGCCTTGAGTCGAGGGACCCGTACTCGAGGTCGGTGGGGAGGACGGCCTCGAGACCCATAGACCAAGAAGAACGGGTGAACCCGGTGGCTCGACTCTCGGTCGTCCGCAGACTCCACGGGACGATGGGAGTTCAGCTACCCACTTGTTGCCGTGTTTGTTCAAGCGTTTGAAAATCCTTGGCTTTAGACCTTGCAAGATCATGCCATTTGCGCGTTCGACTTGGCCATTAGTTCGAGGGTAGGCGACGCGACCAGCTCACACGGATGTGGTACCGATCGCAGAAGTCCAAGAACTTTTTGCCCGTGAACCGGGTGCCATTGTCGCAATGATGACGTTGGGGACTCCAAAGCGATGGACGATGTCGGTGAAGAACTCGACCGCTCGCTCCGAGCGGATGTTAGTGATGGGCTTGGCCTCGATCCACTTGGTGAACTTATCGATGGCCACGAGCAAGTGGGTGTAGCCTCCCGTCGTCTTTTTGAGGGGTCCGACCCGGATCGAGCCCCGCACCGCAAATGGCCACGTGAGGGGATCATCCGGAGTGCGTGTCTTGGAAGATGCGTCTCGCTTGGCGTAGAATTGGCATCCTTCACACGCTCGAACAAGCTTGACGGCGTCGCGGCTGCGAAAGGGGCCGCAGGAAGCCTCGACGGAATGCGTTCCCAACAAGGGTTCTTGGCGCGGCGTGGTGGCCACAAGCCCCGAGTGCATGTCTCGAGCGCTTCCTGCCCTCTTCGATCGAGATACACCGTTGAAGTATACCGGTCGGCCGCGGCGGTAGAGCTCTGTCCTCCCCGTAAAGGACGTACATCTTGGCTCGTCGTGCTAATCGCCTCGCCTCCGTTCGGTCTTCTGGCAACTCCCTCGAATGAGATACTCGAGGAATGGTGCACGCCGCCGGTTGGTGGGCTTGTGACTGGTCGATCTCCATGACCGTGGCCCCGGTCGAGGGGGTTCGGTCGTAGGAGCAGGCTCAACGGCCGGGTCCCGCCCTGCCCGAGTCCCACTTCACGGATGGCTCGTGAAGATCTTTCGAGAAGACGTCTCGGGGGTAGCGGCGCCCGAGATGAAGCGATTTTGGCCGCTTCGTCCGCATCCTCGTTGAAGCGCCTTGGGATGTGGTTGAGCTCGAGACCATGGAAGCTGGCTTCCAACTTGCGCACCTCATTGCAGTACGCTTCCATCTTTTCATCATGGCAGCTCGAGGCTTTCATCACTTGATCGATAACGAGCTGCGAGTCGCCTCGAGCATCGAGGCGTCGGACCCCAAGCTCGATGGCAATGCGTAACCCGGTAACGAGCGCCTCATACTCTGCCATGTTGTTCGAGGCGGCAAAGTGGATGCGCACCACGTAACGCATGTGTACTCCGAGGGGCGAGATGAAGAGCAGGCCCGCGCCTGCTCCTGTCTTCATAAGTGACCCGTCGAAATACATGGTCCACAGCTCGGCCTGGATCTGGACTGGGGGAGTTGGATGTCAGTCCATTCGGCGACGAAATCAGCCAGCACTTGAGACTTGATAGCTTTTCGTGGGGCGTAAGTGATGGTCTCGCCCATGAGCTCGACTGACCACTTGGCGATTCGACCCACTACTTCCCGGTTTTGGATAATTTCACCAAGTGGGAATGACGACACTACCGTCACCGGGTGGCTTAGGAAATAGTGCTGGAGTTTTCGACGAGTGAGGACGATTGCGTAGAGCAGTTTCTGGATTTGAGGGTACCGAGTTTTGGCATCTGAGAGCACCTCACTGATGAAATATACCGGCCGTTGGACGGGGAGCGCGTGCCCCTCTTCCTGCCTCTCGACCACTATGACTGTGCTGACCACCTGAGTGGTCGCGACAACATAGAGGAGGAAGGTTTCGGCGGGTATGCCGTCTCGAGCTGGCCGAGGCGGCACGAGCACGGGAGGAGATGTGAGCATGCTTTTCAACTTTGAGAGGGCCTCCTCTCGCCTGCCAGCGTCCATGCAAAGTGCTCGGATTTTCTCGAGGAGCCGGTACGAGGCAAGGCTTTTTCTCCCAGCGCGCAATGAACCGACCGAGTGCCGCTAAGCATCCAAAGGATCTTTTGCACCCCTTCAGGTCTCGAATTGGCCCCATTTTCATGATGGCCGCGACCTTCTCGGGATTGGCCTCGATGCCGCGCTGGGAGACGATATACCCTAACAACATGCCTCGAGGCACACCAAAGACACACTTCTCGGGATTCAACTTGATGTTTTTAGCCCGGAGGCATCCAAACGTCAACTTGAGGTCCGTGACAAGGTTTTCTACTTTTCGAGTCTTGACAACGATGTCATCGACGTAGGCCTCGACGGTTTCTCCTATGTGTTTCTCGAAGACATGGAGCATGCAGCGCTGATATGTTGCCCCGGCGTTTCGAAGGCCGAAAGGCATTGTGACATAACAATACATGCCCATGGGGGTAATGAATGAAGTCGCGAGCTGGTCGGACTCCTTCATTTTGATTTGGTGGTAGCCAGAGTAGGCGTCGAGCTGAAAATGAAGGAAATATAAGTATGGGTCAGAGTGAAAAGAAGTTCAGAACTCTAAAACAAAAAACAAAGGAAATTCGGATACCATTTCTCTCCATGTAACACCTCACTACCTCATTTAGCTGTGAGAGAATGTCTGCAAGGGCAGGATAAAATCTGCATTCCATGAAGTATGCATTACAGTTTCACATCAATAGTGCACTCGTGCTGTAACGAGAAGCCGCTTTTATCCTCCTCCCCATAAAAGAACAATTGGAGATATACTTATTTCTTATTTGAATTGAAGGACAGAATCTGCAGGAAGGGTAATTGGAGAATGGATCAGGGCACATACCATTGGATTCCTAGAGGATGGGTTCAACAGCCATCTGGCTCAGGATTCTTGGCGGAGGAGGGCAACAGCTCGTCGTGGAGTTGAGGAGTTCTCACCCCATCGGTACTCTCTGCCAGCCGGGCATCTGACACTGGATCTCGCGATGGTGATGGGAGTCATGGCAATTGCGGCTGCGGCCCGTGGAGGAGGTGCAGGCTCAGCTTGAGATTGAGCCACGGTGAGCGGCTGCTGGCGTCCTCATCTGTGCCTCCTGTCTTCATGCCCTCAACATGGAAGAATTCACAGAGAACTACTAACGCAACGGTGACTAACTGCCAAATCCATCTCCATACCTCAGCTGACTCCCTCCGGTGCCGACACTGCCACCGGCCCACCGCCGCGATCCATAGCTGTCCCGAGGAAATTCGCCACCGGTGCGCCCGCTCTGCACGGATCCAGACCGCGAGGACGGTTGCCCATCGAGGCGTCGACGGCACCCACGCACTCAAGGCCGTCGGGAGGGGATGGGGAATAGCGCCGCCACGATCGCGCCAAGCAGGGCAGTGCCGCCGTCGATTGAGGAGTCGTGGGCCACCACCGGTCGTGGAGTTGATGGCCGCCGCACCAGCACCTCGGGTGTCGGCGGTGAAGGCTGTGGCACTGTCCGCCCTCGCATCCTGTGCGGGGGCGCTCCGGAGGAGAGTGTGGAGCGACGGCAGCGCGACGGCGGTGGCTGTGGCAGCGGGGAGAGGGTCGGGGTTTTCTTTTCTCGGAAGAGAGATCGCGGCAGGATTTCATCCGTGGCTACGTAGTCGTGCGTCGGACGGAGGGCGCGGGCGGGGTGAGTTTGAAGCTGTGGAGAGGCTGTGTCGTGGGGTCGGAGAGGTGAGATTTACGCTTCCCACTCTTTTTTAGAAGTTTTCAATTATAGTATAGATAGATTAGAACAAAGGCAAGATGAAGAATAATAGTTACATGGATTCATGTACATGATAGACAAAAATGCCCCCCCCCCTATGTTTTGTCGCGAGCTCCGCCGCTGTTCACAAGTGATAAGTTTCTAGAGTGGCGGAGAAGAGAATTGAATGCTATGAATAATTTGTTCTAGATAAAAGCCGAAAGAACATTTTCGCAACAAAAAGAAACAGAGAATTAGCCCACACGACCACACATTATTCATTCGATTGTGTGTACGTATCATTAATCACTAAAACCCACAATATGGTTAGATGCACTTACGATTATTGATCGAAATATTATGTCATTTGATCTACAAGTTATTTATGGCTCAAGGATTCAAAGTCATCGTTTTCATTTTTTTAAGTTTTGTTTGCTTGAATATATATGAGCATGTGTTTAGTGCCGTAAAAAACATGGCCATGCACGCAACAAACCGTTTGGTCTGAAGTGTATACCCTACACAATGGGTGACTCACTAGCATTGAGGCAAACGCTGGAAACACATTTCAGATCGAGCTGAATTTCATCGTAATTCGTAAAACAAACGCTAGACATGCCAATGGTCGTAACAACGTTGAAGAGGTCAAGGAAATGAAACGGACAATGACAAATAGACGTAAAGTAACTGTCAAAGCGCCCAGCTTTTTCAGATAAATAAATTATGACGAGAAATCGTGCAGTTTCTTTCTTCAGATGTTTCTTTCAGCTCGAGGAGTCTTTTTAGCTTAGGCCTTGTTTCCAGAATTTCTCCTCAAATTCCACCATGTAAAAAGAAGATTCCCCATCACGTCAAAATGTCGGCACATACACGTAGATCTTAAATATAGATGAAATAAAAAACTAACTGTACAGTTTTATTGTACTTTGTGAGACGAATCTTTTAAGTCTAATTAATCAATATTTGGACAATATTTCACAAATACAAACGAAATTACTACAGTGCACTACAGTGTGTGAACACCCGAATTTAGCATGCCAAATTCGAGATCTAAACAAGTCCTTACTTGAATATGGTCGTGTCCGTGCGTGCTGAGTGCTGACTCAAAAGTGAGTTCGGAGTAGTATATATATTCTTTTACGTGGGCCCATGGTTTGGATTTTTCGCTGTCTTGGTCTTAGGCCTTGTTTAGCTCAAGGCCAATTTTGGATTCTGCATAGTAATTTGTCACATCAGCGCACTGTAGCATTTTGTTTGTATTTGGTAAAAATTATCCAAATTTTGACTAATTAGGCTTAAAATGTTCATCTCGCAAAGTACAACAAAACTGTGCAATTAGTTTTTGATTTCATCTACATTTAGTACTCCATGCATGTGGCGGCATTTTGATGTAACGGGGAATAGAAATTCTGCATAGTAAATTTGGTGGCAAATTTGGGAATCTAAACAAGGCCTTATTTGGCATTAGATTGGATAGAGTTGAGTTGGAGAGGTTGCAAAGTAATGCAGCTTAGGGGTATGATTAGAGAAACTAGAAAGTGGCTGGGGCACATCATATCAGCTTCAAAAATCAAAATATGGCATTTGGGTTGTCATCTTTCGGCAAACCACTTTAGTATAGAGACGACTGATGACTTCATGAGTAGTGTATACTAGATGAATTCCCCGCACGTTGCGGCGGGAATTTGTTGGACAATTATATAAACATGAATAATAATTTAATCACTTGAGTACTAATAAGGAAATTGAAATGATTATATAGGATACATATAACACCATTAGGAACTCAAGTAGCATGAGTTATTAGAAGTTGATCGCTGGCAGTGGTAGCTAGAAGTAATTTAGTAGTAGTTTTGACTCATCAGCTCTATAACGATTCCATGAGAACCTTCAGATTTCATTAATTGCAATGGATGTGAAAGTGCATAGCTATTGTGAAAAAGAGCTCTTCATCCATATGAAACTGCTAGCTTACCGTATAAAGTCATAAGAGTTGAACTTCGAAAGGTGAAACAAATGAAAGATTCAATTTAACTCAACTGAAAATTAAAAGGAATATTACTATGGAAGAAACGTAGAAAAAGGTAATACTAATTGTTACTCCTCGGGCTGCCTGGAATATTGGAGTGCAGACGCATGGAATCCTGTGTGATGATCTTATTATTGTCCGCAACTAATATAGTGCTGGTTTATGGAGCAGACGGAGGTAAACTCCTTGCCTGCTTCTTTATGTACTATATATACCTTGAGGAATCAAACGAACACATGGATGGAGGGGTGTAGCCAAAGAAAAGGGCCTTTGAGATTCTGCTGTGGAGCGTTGGAGGCAGTTTTGCTGCTGGTCAGTTACTGAAAGCCCATGCAATGTGTGTTGGTGAGTGCTGCAGGAGAGCCAATTAAAGAGTTTGGATGGTCAGATGAAGGAATTCTTGTTGATCTAACGGCTGGAACTCTAGATGACGTGGCTTAACGTGGAGCAAGATTTGAAGAAAGTAAATGCTTAGTGGGTATGATCTATATAGTATATATAGATATTCTGTGGTTGGACATCTGGATTAATTGTAGAGATTGGAGATTATGACTACATGATTAACGAGAGTCCCCAATGCAAAGCATTCACATTAAGACCTAGGGCCTCCTCCTCTTTAATATAAAAGGTCTAGTTACTAATCGAGGCTAAAACTTATCCTTCTTTTCATGTCTAACTTTTCCAACCGATGATACAACCAAATATATACTCCATGCTAAAGTAATGTCATGCCGAAGTGGCCATTATCCTTCTTTTGACGCCTATCTTTTCGCAAGCTAAGGGACGACTTGATGAGTATTGGGATTAATTATAGTTACTAACTAGGATTTGCAAAGCTTGCATTCACGTTATTTCTTTATCCAAGAAAACACATATATGCTCTATGCCAAAGTCACATCATAGCATGCATCTGCACATTCTCCTTTTGACGGCTATCTCTTCAGAAGTCATCATCAACAATCAATCAATTAGAAAGGAAGAAAAAAACTGGGTTGATCATCTATATATGGTTACAAAGACTTTTAAAGCGTATAAAATTGCTTGTATCACCCAGCCTATATCGTCCCACACGGCCACACCGACAGGACACGAGATTTGGCAACAAACATTGCCGTGTCTATCATGGTGTGATGTTGCGTGGAAGTTTAATGATATGTATTTCGAGTATATCTTGTGACTCATCATGAGCATGTACCTAACATGGGCAGAAGCAACTACTCCTGCTCACATGGTACGATGCGCCGCAGAGAGCCAGCAAAGTTGTTGCTTGACTATGCATGGCGACCTAACTATGCAACTATGTGACTTGTGAAATTAAAAACAAACATGACGATGTTGCAACTTGTCAATTAAGTAACATGACAAGGATAGAAAATAAGACATCATGTAGCTATATGCCTTATGCAATGCAGTGGAAGTGCAGAACTTTTTTTTTTTATTCAATGGTGCAGAACTTTTGTTAGTGGTTATCGAGTAGACACATGTTATTAACCCATCATATGATTGGCATTATTGCGCTCTCTAATTATATATGTCCAGGTGGTAAGGTGGTGCGACACGACTAGTGTTTACTTGGAGCGCTCATGGAACCGTGAAATTATGAATCATACATTGCGCGCCTCTTGCATGCCGGAGTTATTCATTCGCCGTGAAATTTTTCTCATGTAGTACGGTTCGGGTTGGCACGGCTCTTGGAGCGGCTAGCTCCTGCTCTTGTGGGAACCTGGAGCCTTGCTAAACAGTAAACACGCAAGTTGCCTTGACTCCCACAAGAGCGTTGATCAAGTACTCATTTTTAACATACTGGCACGGCGTACCTGCAGTTGTCGTTGGAGGTGCACACATCTTAAGGTCAACCGTAATAATTCATTTCACGCATAGAGTGTCGGCGTTGCATATATAAATATGTGCACATCCCAACTCTCTATATACTCACTCGTCACTATCTTTCCCAACTTAGCTAATAGATAGATTGCAGAACAACACTTGTCCTTCCCTCATATGTCATACTAAATACCAATACCAAATAAAAAAGATATTATAAACATCCCGCGGGCATTTAACGCACCGCCCCACCTCCCTCATCTCTCTCCCCACCTTTTCCAACTCTCTCCCTCTCTTCTTCCTCACCGTGAGCATGCTCGAAGGTGAAGCCCTACAGTGAAACTCTGACTGCCGCGCAAGTACTCTTCGACGATCACACCACTGCCACCTTCTCTCCAACTTTAGCATGCGGTGCGTCATCTTCTCTCTCTCTCTCTTCTCTCCAACTTTGGTGGCCTTAGAAGAGAAGGGACTCGAGGAAGGGAGGTCGGCCACATAGTGAGGAAGGAAGGAGAACAACTTTAGAGTTCTGGCGGCGATGAAGGCGTCCAGGGTCAAGTTGGGGATTGACACCCATGGCCATGGCAACGTCGGGAGGGGGAGGGGAAGGGGAAGGAGGAGGTCATCGCTGGCGATGTGCAGCAGCGGCGGCAAGGACGCGGAGGAGGGCAGAATCGAGGGGTGGCACTTGGAGGTAGATTGCGTGACCAGCGGCGAGGCTGGTCGGTGTAGGGCGTGAGAGGAAAAAGGTGAGAGAGTGAGGCGCGTTAGAGGAAGACAGCCTTGTGTGCGTTTCACACGCTAAACACACGCACAACCGTGTGTTTGCCTCCCTAAAAAAACATGTATTAGTCATGTGTTGTAAACAACCACCAATACATTCATCTTATTACCTAGTGGATTGACAATCGACTCTCACTTCGGAATTCAAATAGCATACCAATTGACCTATAACCTATTACAAAATACTTTTCATCCGGTTTCATGATCCTTCAATTGAACAGTAGACACAATTTTGCAAGTACTACTGGTCAACCTACTCAGACCACCACCGACGGGTCCACGCCTCCATTCCATTCAACAGTTCAGTTACTGCGCGCCATCTGCGACTTCTTCTCCGTCGCCCATCTGGCATCTCCATCTCATCTCATCCCGGCGCCCGCAAGGCGTTCGGCGAAATGCGACGCCACGCCACGCCGCGCGGCGCGCGCTCGCCCATGTGGCCACTGGCCAGGCGCCTCCCCCGCCTCATCCGGCCTCGCGCCGTCGCTGCTCGCGCGCGCGCGCGAGGCACACCGGAGACGTCGCTGTGCCAGCTCGGGGCGGACGTCACCTCACCCCTCCGCCTGGCTTTTCTGACCCGGATGCGACGCTGCGTCTCCACTACTCCGCCTCCCGTCCAGCCCCTGCCGTCCATGTCACGCCTCGGCTCCTCCCTTCCGCCTCCTGCCCTTGCCCCTTGTCCTCTTCCCCACCCCCTCCGGAATCTGCCCGCGCACCTACTCGTCGCCCTCTCCCTTTCTTTATCCCGCGGGCAGCGGGCTCGGCGGGTGGAGTGGGGCGGTCGTTCTTTGCTCCAGGATCAAGAAGAGAGAGGGAGTGAGGGGAAAGAAAAAAAACAGCGCTTTCTCTCTGTGGCCGGCGGTTCGCCCGTCGCTCGCTGGCTGGAGCGGCTGCCCTCTTGCTGTGCGGCCAGACGGGATACGGAACTCGAGCGCCGTTCTTGGGGGCTCCGGATCACTTGTCTTGGAGGTGAGCAGCTTTGCTGAATTGTGAAGGTTCTCGTGGTGTCTTGTCTTGGGATTGGACTTAGTGGGCTGATACTGGTTAATCAATCGCTCGGGCTCGGAGGAGGGAGAGGGTGATCGATCGCCACTGGTTTGGGCTTTCTTTGGATAGAACGCTGGGTTCCCTTTGTTTGTTTTGTTCACGGAATTCGTAGTTAATCAGGACTCAGGAGCGCGAGGATTGTTTCTTCGTCTTGTTCGTGTGACGTCAATTCTTAGCTGTTCCCTCTTGTACCTTCAGCTCAGTTGCTTGTCTTTACTGTGCTGATTCTGCTTCTGTTTTGCTGAATTGTTTGAGAACATACTGGGTTCACTGAATTTTTTGGCAGTTTTATGTTTTATTATCCTTCGGCTCTTCCTATGGTAAGGGATTAAAAGGGTCTCCCTTTGCTAATAGTACAGAAAAGGTGCTCAGTGATGAATGATAATCTTTTCAATTTGTGCCTACAACAAGTACAGAAAAAGTGCTCAGTGATGAATGAGAATCTTTTCAGTTTGTGACTACAAAGGTTTCTCCAATTTCTTCTGGATTCATTCATTCTGTTCTTCCCTGCAGGCTAAAGGAATTTTGACCATCACATAAGCCAAGATCATGAGTTGGTTCAGAGAAATTTTCAAGGGTTCAGTAAACAGGAGAGTTTCAAGGGGTCACTATGATGGAGACTGGCATGAAGGACATTCATCTGATCACATCAGAGTAAGCTTCTGCCCATGTCCTCTGCTGTTGAACAAAATCTGCCTTGTGCATTCATTTATTCTTCCTGCTAGTTTCTACTGCAGCTGGTCGTACCCGTTCATATAACCTATACCTAAACAAATAAGTTTTAATCTTACACCTTTTAACGTGCTTGTTCATGTTCTATGGAATGCATTGTCCTGAGACAAAAGAAATGGCATTCAATGTTGCTTGTCCTCATTACTGTAGGATACTTACAATGACAGTGATAATGAAGATATAGATCGTGCTATTGCATTATCGCTAGCTGAAGCTGAGGAAGATCAGAATAAGGGAAAGGCAGCGGCTATTGGTTAGTGTTTGCCTAGCTATTCATACCCTGTTACCTCTTTGTTTATGCCATCATGTCCCATATGAATATATGATAGAATTCATCTCCTTGGGAACAGTACTTTGTAAATGAAATTGATCTTGACTACACCATTTGCTGAATTTTAATGTAGATACTCACTATAATTTGGAGGAAGATGAACAACTTGCACGGGCTCTGCAGGAGAGCCTGAATGCAGAGTCTCCTCCTCGACGGAATGTTCCTATTGAGGATGTGCCAGTGCCTCCTCGATGGGATGTTCCTGTTGACCGTGTGCCTCCTCGGCAGTATGTTCCAGCGAGTGAGCCACCTCCACACATTTACCCACAGAGTGGATCCAGGTACTTATTTTTTGCGCTGATGTATTTGATATTTTCGTTGTAACAACTAAGAAGTCGTACAAGTCTCCTGTTTTGTTTCTATATTAAAAAAAATGGTCTAGACATGTATGATCTTATCATGCTACCCTCTAAGGTGATCCGAATTCAACTGCTAATTGGATGATAATACATATAGAAGTAGGTGTTAGTGTCACCTTGCTAGTACCACAAGAACTCATGGTATGATTAGCTCTGCACATATGCTAGCATAGCATGTGTAATTAAGTCATCATATGCTTACCTGCATATATCTGCTTTGTGGCCCATTCCGTATCTATTATCATTGTCAGATGTCAGTAGTTCTTTTCCAGCATTGACTTGACCAGAAGTCCTGTTATTTGTGTAGGATTTGTGCTGGATGCCAAAACCCCATTGGCCATGGACGTTTCCTAAGCTGTATGGATTCAGTTTGGCATCCTCAATGCTTCAGATGTTTTGCTTGCAACAAGCCCATATCAGAGTATGAGGTATGAGAGTATCAGAGTAGTATATTTTTTTTCCATTTAGTGTTCTTTGAATCAATGATTTAATTGATGATAATGCATCTTTGTGCAGTTTGCTATGCATGATGATCAGCCGTACCACAAATCCTGCTACAAAGAGTTTTTTCATCCAAAATGTGATGTCTGCAACAACTTTGTAAGTGCCCACAGTTCAAGTGTATGGATAAGCATGGAGGTATTTTAATCAGAATAATATTTCTGACCCGTCTGTATAATAACTGCTATTATTATGTCTTTCTTCCCCAGATTCCAACAAATAGAGATGGCCTCATTGAATACAGAGCACATCCTTTCTGGATGCAGAAGTACTGTCCTTCCCATGAAGATGATGGCACTCCTAGGTGCTGCAGTTGTGAACGAATGGAGGTCAGTACAGGATTTTATATCTGCCAATGAGAACCCTGTTCAATTTTTGCTTGGAAGCCAGTAAGTTTTGACTAACATTTAGAAAATACTGCAGATTTGCTTGGAATCAGTATAGATCCCTATATAGCATCGCTGAATAGATTGAGTAGCTACATCATTTATTCATTTTGTTACAATTCTCAGTTGCGACCATTGCACTTCAGTGCTAGTTTTAGAATGCCAGCATAGTATGTAATACCCCAGCCAACTAGTGGCATTGGCCTGTGTCACCTGTTGTTATGGTGTTGTCTGAAAATAGAGATCTGCATGGATATTTAGATATGTTGGAGCCAGCATATGGCCCAGCTTCTGGCCTCTCACTTAATCCTTTTGCACAAATGATGACAAACGTGTAAGCAAGGGTACTCTTTCTAAGTCCAGGCAATATGTGGGCTCAGCAGTCAGCATACGGAAAACAATACACAGCTCTTTTGCAATTAAGTTTTGTGCCTTTATTGGTTCTCTTATTTCTTCTACAGTTATTCATTCTATGACATTACAAGCTGCCCTGTGTGTCTATGTTCTTATGCTCCTTCCCTCCTGAAATTCAGCCAAGGGAGATCAAGTACATAACATTAGATGATGGGAGGAAACTCTGCTTGGAATGTCTCACTTCTTCAGTAATGGATACTCCAGAATGTCAACATCTTTACATGGATATTCAGGAATTTTTTGAAGGTTTGAACATGAAAGTAGAACAGCAAATTCCATTACTTTTGGTTGAGAGGCAGGCTCTGAATGAAGCCTTGGAAGCTGAGAAAAATGTAAGTGACATGAACTGATTATTTGGTGCACAATACTTGACATACTCCCTAATTTATGACATTTTATTTTGCTTTTTTGCTTTGTTCAAGGGGCACCACCTACCAGAAACCAGAGGTCTATGTCTTTCTGAAGAGCAAATTGTTAGAACGGTGAGTTGTTTAGTTGCATTTCTCTGCTGATTTGACTACTAACAATGGTGAATTTTAAGAGATGCATGTACTGAGTGATATAATTCTTCCAGATCTTAAAAAGACCACAGATTGGAGCAGGAAACAGAATAATAGATATGATTGTAGGACCATACAAGGTGTCTCGGCTGTGTGAAGTGACTGCAATCCTTATATTATATGGTCTGCCAAGGTGAATTATTTTACCTTTATCTTTTCCTCCTTGGTTGTTTTATTAATGTCATCCTTCAAGGCTTCTGCCACTTCCTTTAATGGATCATGAATTCATGATGTTCTTATGTTTGAAGCATAGCTAGGTAGATCTACTTACTTCTTGATATGATGGCTACGCAGATTACAAACTGGTTCCATTCTTGCCCACGAGATGATGCATGCATATCTTCGTCTCAAAGGTAATTTATTCATGCTAATAATTTTTGGGCCTCACATGCATCAATACCGCTTTGTGCACTTATTTTCTTTCAAAAAAAAAAGAAATAAAGAAAGACAATGGCTATTCTTGTGGCTGACATGATTTTTCTTTCTGTAGGATTCCGAAATCTTAGTATGCAGGTTGAAGAAGGCATCTGCCAAGTTTTGTCCCACCTGTGGTTAGAGTCAGAAATCATCGCTGGTTCTAGTAGCAACGTCGCATCCAGCTCAGAAGCATCATCATCTTCGTCATCCTCAGGTCCTACCACTTCAAAGAAGGGCGCAAAGACAGAATTCGAGAAGAAGCTTGGGGCATTCATCAAGCACCAGATCGAAACAGATTCTTCAGAGGCATATGGAGATGGTTTTAGAGCTGCCTATCCAGCTGTTGAGCGCTATGGCTTGAAAAGAACCCTTGATCATATGAAGTTGACAGGGTATTTCCCATATTAAAGCAACTGAGGGGGCATTCTTCCATTTCTGAGGATACTTCACATTGGAGGATTTTGGTTTTGGTTATACATATATACTGATCTACATATATCAAATGAGGGAATTGGTTGTAAATCAGGAGAACTTGTTTCCAAGTGCCTTTTTATAGAAAAACGATACATGTAAGTTTTCGGATAGGGAAATTGAAAAGATCATCATATGTATGAACTCTTTATGGGGGTGGGGGCAGATGTTGGTAAGTGATGGGGAGGGACGTGTGCATAGACACTTACTCACAATACTATATGTTTCCATAGATTTTTTTAGTGAAAGTTGTGGATTTCAAACCATATCAACGTACAAGACACATGGTTGAGATTGGAGATATTAAATTCAAAAAATAAAGATTGGAGTATATTTCTACTCCCTCGTTTCCAAATTATAAATTGCTTTTGACTTTTTCAGCACATCCCTTTTCTCATCCGTTTCCAAATAATAATATGTTTAGATATAGTGAAATGGATGAATAAAAAAATTAAATTAAACTATAATTTAGAACAGAGGGAGTACATTACAAAAATTCTTTCATTGTCTGCACGAATTTTAGTAAATTAAATTAATTACATTTCATGCATTATGAAAAAGAAGAAAAATAAATAACAAAACGACCTTTCATTTCCTTGGGCCACGTCCAGTCGCTAGTCAACCTGGGCCATCAGTGCGCGTTTTCGATTTTCGTGGCAGCCTTGGCAGCTCTGTCATTATTTTTCGCCGCTCTCTAGGAGCAAAAACCCTCCGCATTCCTCCCCCTTTCCTTCGCCGTCGTTCAATGGCGACGGTTCCTAGGCCCAGCTCCAAGAAACCTCGGGTGGCAGCGTCGGCGGAGGGCCGCGCCGTCGTCGGCGTCGGCGGCCAAGAACAGCCGCCGGAACCGGAATGCCTGGCCGGCGGCGGCGGCCCCGACCTCATCAGCGGCCTCCCGGACGGCATCCGCGGCACCATCGTCTCCCTGCTCCCCACCGACGCCGCCGCCCGGACGCAGGCCCTGTCCACGCGGTGGCGCCACCTCTGGCGCGCCTCGCCGCTCAACCTCTGCGACGGCGACATCATCAGCGGCGGGTCCGGCCGCGACACCGCGGACGTCGTCTCCCGCGTCCTCTCCGCGCACCGCGGCCCCGTCCGCCGCCTCTCCCTCGGGTACCGCCGGTCGTCCGTCAGGTACCCCGACCTCGACTCGTGGCTCCGGTCCCCCGCGCTCGACGACCTGCGGGAGCTCGAGCTCTGGCACGGGTTCGCGCACCCGGCCCCGATGCCGCCGGCCGCGTTCCGGCTGGCGTCCTCCCACCGCGCCCTCGCTCTCAGCGCCGGCGAGAGCAGCTTTTGCGGCGGCGAGTACGTCAAGTTCCCCGCGGAGGACGTGGGTAGGCTCCACTTCCCCAATCTCAAGCAGCTCACGCTCAAGGGCATCGACGTCGAGGAGAGCGCGCTCCACGCCCTGCCCTCCAAATGCCCTGTGCTTGAGAGCTTGGTGCTGAGCCAAAACGAGGGCTTTCATCGCCTCCGGATTAGCTCTGCTACCCTTAGAAGCTTTGGTATCTCGGATGACCGCGAAGAGCTGTGGGATCTTGAAAGGCTGAAAGAAGTCATTATCGAGGATGCGCCTCTGCTACAAAGGTTGTTCATCAGACATTCAGAAGAAGGAGATGGTCTATTGGTTCGGATATCTCGGGCGCCCAAACTTGAGTTCTTAGGGTCCCTCACATATGGCATCACAACACTTGAGCTTGGAACTACTATTCTGAAGGTGCCTGCAGTTTCTAACTTATTAAATTTTGCTTATACAGCTTCTGTTTCACTCTCTTACTGTTATACCCAATGTTGGAATTTATATGGGCTTGGCCCAATAACAAATCCTAAAATTCCTAGAGAAATCTCAAAGGCCCATTCCGGCTTTCTTGGCGGTCAGTTCTGCAAGAGTTAAACGGATACGAGTTTAGAGTCCTGAACTGATTTGGCTCGTGATCGCGACACGAGGTCGGTTTTCTGGGATATATAAGCAGCCCACCGGCCACCCCAAAACATATCCAATTGAGCTAAGGTTCATACATCCAATTGAACTAGAGCTTTCGCCTCTTCTCGCTGTTGCGCCACTGTAGCTACTCCAGCCCGATTGCCTGCGTGCACTAGCAACCGGGCGAGCAGGTCTCCGAAACCCTCGTCTTTGCGATCCTGCACCGGGAGAAGGCGAATAAGGTTTTTGGGAAGCGCTCTTAGCGCGACTGCTCCCAAATCTTCTACGTCGACACATCGTCGTCTCGTCGTCATCAAGCTTGCTGGATCGTCTACGAGAGACGCCTAGCTACAAGCTCGTGCCATCGTCGTCGGCGGCACGTCATCTCATCGTCGTCGGCGGCACGTCGTCTCGTCGTCGTCGGGCTTGTGGGATCGTCTACGGGAGACGCTCGGCGACAAGCTCACGTTGCAATCATCGTATGCATCTTCACCACCAAGTACTTCTACAATCGGCGGTATAAATCTAACTAGTGTACGAGTTGGGTTTACGCTAGTTATCATCTTCATGCTATGTGATATCATGATCTGTCACCTAGTATATGCGATATGCGATTTGTCTTGCTAGTATATATGATATACCGATCTGCCATGCTAGTGATCTATACATGCTCAATCTAGTTGATCACCTTGTCATGATCTATATTCTGGTTTTAATCTGGAAATTAATCTGGAAATTGCCTAGTTATCCAACAATCCAAAAACCTTATTGTAGGCTTTTTCTTGATTTAAGTATGGCTGTTTTTTTTGACGTCTTTTGAGACTAGAAAAATGTTCTAGTGCACATTTAAAGAGGTGGCGAGTTAAGGCCATGCTGCGGCTAAAGGCTAAAGTATTACGGATTAGTGTTGGCTCATGTGAGGGAAATATCTCTAGAGAAAATCGAGAAGATTCCGGGGAAGACCACACTTGTTCTTAGAGGAAGAACAATCTGAATAATAAACCTTCCAATGCCAAGATAGTAACTACCTTTGAGAAGAAGCAAACTAAAGTAGAGTTGCCTTGCTTCACTTGTGGAGAGCTTGGTCACTTTTCCGAGTGGAAAAAGAAGAATGTCAACCTCGTGACTATTAGCGGCGATGAGGAGTGTGGTAATGTTCCTACCGTACTTTCGGTGTTTCGGTCCCAAGTTGGTGGGTTGATACGGGTGCTAATATTCACGTGTGTGCCGACATATCTTTGTTTTCTTCTTATCATGGGCTTCAAGGTTCTTGTTTTGATGGGGAATGGGTCACATGCTTCTGTTCATGGTGTTGGCACGGTAGATCCGAAGTTTACTTCGGAAAAATTGTGCAACTAAAGAACGTGCGGCATGTTCCTACTATTCGCAAGAACCTTGTTAGTGCCTCCCTTCTTTTGAGAGATGGGTTTAAGGTGGTACTAGAATCCAATAAAGTTGTAATATCTAAGCATGGACAATTTATTGGTAAAGGCTATGATTGTGGAGGTTTATTTCGTTTGTCTTTAGCAGATTTTTGTAACAAGTCAGTGAATCACATTTGTGGCACAATTAATGATAGTTCTAGTGTTTGGCATTCTCGTTTATGTCATGTGAACTTTGGTTTGATGTCACGATTGCCTAGCTTGAACTTAATTCCAGATTTCACTATTGCCAAAGGTTCTAAGTGCCATAGTTGTGTGCAATCTAAGCAACCTCGAAAGCCTCACAAGGCGGCGGAGGAGAGACACTTGGCACCTCTAGAACTCATACATTCGATCTTTGTGAGATGAATGGTGTGTTGACAAAAGGTGGTAAAAGATATTTTATGACTTTGATTGATGATGCAACTAGATTTTGCTATGTTTATTTGTTAAAAACTAAAGATGAAGCGTTAGACTACTTTAAAATCTATAAGACGGAAGTTGAGAATCAACTAGAGAGAAAAATTAAACGTCTAAGGTCAGACCGTGGTGGTGAATATTTTCCTACATCTTTTGATGATTTTTGTGCGGAACATGGTATTATTCATGAGAGGACACCTCCCTATTCGCCGAATCAAACGGGGTTGCCGAGAGGAAAAATCGCACATTGACCGACTTGGTGAATGCCATGTTAGACACTTTTGGTTTATCTAAGGCATGGTGGGGGAAGCTTTATTGATCGAGTCATGTCCTGAATAGAATTCCAAACGAAATAAAGAGACAACTCCATATGAGCAATGGGTTGGAAGGAAACCATCACTCTCATACTTGCGCACGTGGGGATGTTTGGCGAAAGTCAATGTTCCAATTCTTAAGAAGCGTAAGCTTGGACCAAAGACTCAGGATTGTGTCTTTCTAGGATATGCTCATCGAGCATTGCCTATAGATTTTTAGTAGTAAAATCTGAAGTTTCGATATGTATATTGATACAATCTTTGAATCTCGTGATGCTACATTTTTTGAGAATATATTTTCTATGAAAGATATGTGTAGCAATGCTAAATTTTCTACTGAGTTAGCTCCTGATTTTACTACACCTATCGAGCATCCAGTTGAGCCATTTGAACAACCACTTGAAGAAGTCCTTGAGAAGGATGACAATGAAGTTCCTATGAGGAACAAGAGACGAAGGATTGCAAAATCCTTTGGTGATGATTTCATTGTGTACCTTGTGGATGATACTCCCACCTCTATTACAGAGGCATATGCATCTCCTGATGCAGATGATTGGAAAGAAGCTGTTCGGAGTGAGATCGACTCGATTCTTTCTAATGGAACATGGGAGTTATCTGATTTACCATTTGGGTGTAAACCTATTGGTTGCAAATGGGTGTTCAAGAAGAAGCTTAGGCCCGATGGTACTATTGATAAGTACAAGGCTCGGCTTGTGGCTAAGGGTTATACACAAAAGGAAGGTGAAGATTTCTTTGATACTTATTCACCTGTTGCTAGAATGACCACTATTCGAGTACTACTTTCCTTGGCTGCCTCATATGGTCTTATCATTCATCAAATGGATGTGAAGACAACTTTTCCTTAATGGAGAGTTGGATGAGGAGATTTACATGGATCGGCTGATGGTTTTGTAGTAAAAGGTGAAGAGCGAAAGGTGTGTAAATTATTGAAATCTTTGTGGCTTGAAACAAGCACCCAAACAATGGCATGAGAAGTTCGACACCACTTTAACTAGTGCGGGCTTTGGCTTTGTTAATGAGGCCGATAGGTGTGTGTATTATCGACATGGTGGGGGCCAATCTGTTATTTTGTGCTTATATGTTGATGATATTCGATTTTCGGAACAAACATTGATGTGATCAATGAAGTCAAGTCCTTCTTGTCAAAGAGTTTTGACATGAAAGATCTAGGAGAGGCTGATGTAATTCTAAACATCAAGGCGATTAAAATGAGAGTGGGATTACTTTGTTGCAATCTCACTATGTTGAGAAGCTCTTGAGCCGTTTGGCTTTATGGATAGCAAGCCTTCTCCAACACCTTATGATCCTAGTGTGACATTGAGAAAGAACAAGAGAATTACTAGAGATCAATTGAGATACTCTCGAGATAATTGGTTCACTCATGTATCTAGCTAGCGCAACCGGACCGGATATCTCTTTTCTTTGTGAGCAAGTTGAGTAGGTACATGTCCAACCCGGGTGATGATCATTGGCATGCACTTGAAAGGGTCTTGCGTTATCTTAAGGGTACAATGAGTTTTGGGATTCACTATTCGGGCACCCGGTTGTGCTAGAGGATATAGTGATGCGGCCGGATTTCGATATCGATCAAATCTACGCCACTAGTGGGTATGTATTTACTCTTGGAGGTGGTGCGGTGTCATGGAGGTCTTGTAAACGAGACTATATTGACTAAATCAACCATGGAAGCAGAACTTACTTGCTTTGGATACAAAGCATCTGCAGAGGGCGAGTGGCTGCGTGAGCTCTTGTCGACTTGCCGGTGGTTGAAAAACCAATACCGGCTATCCTTATGAACTGTGATAATTAAACGGTGATCACTAAAGTGAATAGTGCTAAGGATAATGCGAAGTCAACAAGACACGTTAAAAGACGTTTGAAAACTGTCGGGGAAGGCGAGAAACTCCGGAGTAATTAGTGTGGCTTATGTCCAAACAGACAAAAAACCTGTGAGATCCCTTTACAAAAGGGCTATCACGGAATGTGATAGAAATCGCATCAAGGGAGATGGGAATGAGACCCATGTGAAGTTTACTGACGGTAGTAACCCAACCTTTTTGATCGGAGATCCCGTGACTAAGGATGCGGGAAAAACAAGCTGTTGGTAAAGCGAGGAGAGTATAATAATAACCCTCTCTAAGTGAAGATGCAATACTCTCAATGCAATGAGGCCTTTGTATGGCGGGTTGGCTAATGCCTTAATATGTTCTATTGGCTTTAACAAGCGAAGATCTTTGTCCTACGAGCATTCTTGAATGAACATACCTATATGAGTTGACTGTTAAACGTCGCAGTCTATGAGACTTGGGTGGTCTCTAGTAAGCTCATGAAGAGACCAGGGAGTACGACGTATATGCTCCACCCACGGGGTAAGGCTACTAGTAGCCAGGTACTAGTGTGGCTTTAAGTGAAACTTGTTCGCACAAAACTTGCAATTCAAGGCATAGTCCATTGTTCAAGTTGTGGATAAATGTAACTTAAGGACCTAGGCAGAAGTTCAACTTCACAGTCTCTGCCGAAATACTAGTATATTAAACAGCGGTGAAAACGGGCAAATCTCTAAATGGGTTTTTGAGATCTGGTGGGGGATTGTTGGAATTTATATGGGCTTGGCCCAATAACAAATCCTAAAATTCCTAGAGAAATCTCAAAGGCCCATTCCTTTTCTTGGCGGTCAAGCTGCAAGAGTTCTAAACGGATACGAGTTTAGAGTCCCGAACTGATTTGGCTCGTGATCGCGACACGAGGTCGGTTTTACCAGGATATATAAGCAGCCCACGGCCACCCCAAAACATATCCAATTGAGCTAAGGTTCATACATCCAATTGAACTAGAGCTTTCGCCTCTTCTCGCTGTTGCGCCACTGTAGCTACTCGAGCCCGATTGCCTGCGTGCACTAGCAACCGGGCGAAAGGGTCTCGAAACCCTCGTCTTTGCGATCCCGCACCGGGAGAAGCGAATAAGGTTTTTGGGAAGCGCTCTTAGCGCGACTGCTCCCAAATCTTCTACGTCGACACATCGTCGTCTCGTCGTCATCAAGCTTGCTTGGATCGTCTACGAGAGACGCCTAGCTACAAGCTCGTGCCATCGTCGTCGGCGGCACGTCATCTCATCGTCGTCGGCAGCACGTCGTCTCGTCGTCGTCGGGCTTGTGGGATCGTCTACGGAGACGCTCAGCGACAAGCTCACGTTGCAATCATCGTATGCATCTTCACCACCAAGTACTTCTACAATCGGCAGGTATAAATCTAACTAGTGTACGAGTTGGGTTTACGCTAGTTATCATCTTCATGCTATGTGATATCATGATCTGTCCTGCTAGTATATGCGATATACTGATTTGTCTTGCTAGTATATATGATATACTGATCTGCCATGCTAGTGATCTATACATGCTCAATCTAGTTGATCACCTTGTCATGATCTATATTCTGGTTTTAATCTGGAAATTAATCTGGAAATTGCCTAGTTATCCAACACCCAATGCTCTGATTCAGGAAACTATGCCTGTGAACTCAACAGCAGTGGTGCGATCAGTGAAGGTTTTGGTTGTGCACATGTCCCCTCCTAGTATCGATGATGTCATTGGCCTTATGAAATGTTTTCCATGCTTGCAGAAGCTATATGTCTTGGTAACGAATATTTCCCACCAATCTTTTGTATTCTTGTTTCCAACTGCTCTCTTCCATTTATATCATCCTGCATATATATTCTTCTTTCCAACTGCTCTCTTTCATTTATATCATCCTGTAAGCTGTTGTATACTTTTTGATCGAAATTCATGTTAAGATTTTGTTTTTCTGATTTTTTTCAGTTTTGTATTCAGGTATTTCTGAAGGATGGGTCAAAAAGGGTGCAGCATCATAATCCACTTGATTATCTCGAATGCCTTCATCTCCATCTCAAGAAATTAGTATTAGTAAATTATCGAGGGATAAAGAGGGACGTGGAATTTGCCAACTTCTTTCTTTTGAATGCTAAAGTGCTAGAAACGGTGGAATTAGCAACCCAGCGTCAGAGCTGTGATTCCAAATATTTGACTAAGCAGCATGCCAAACTGCAGTTGAAGAACAGAGTTTCTAAGGTTGCTCAAGTTCTCATTTCGTGTAACTCCTACTCGAATGATTCCATGCACACCAGGCATATGCATGATATGAGCATTGGTGATCCCTATGATCTGTCATTATGTGGCTGCAGAAGTTTTGAGCTCCTGTAAGCTGGTGTCTGCCTGTTTACACTCAGAAAACCAGTCTATCTCTGATAAGTTGTATTCTGCTATCTACTTATCTAGCATTCCAGCTACTGTTTAGATATCTGTCATCTGGTTAGTCTGTTCAGGTTTCGGTGTTTTGGCTATAGTGCTCCAATGGTTCAAGTTTAGTTTCTGGTTCTGGTTTGTGCTGTAGTCTAGACTGTTTAATCCTGGTGGACACCTTGGCCTTTATAAACTGTGTTGTAAACGACTTTGGTCTTTTGATGATTAATTGAAAGGCCGGGGCAATAGCCCTTGAACTCTAAAAAAATCTGTTATCTGGTTACTTTTTTTTTACTTGTTTATCTGTTTATTATATGTGAATGGCTGGACTATCTGCAATCGTGCTCTTCTTTTCCTACTATAACACAGAACACGCTTTTATAGTGCGATTATCCATACTCGAGTGTATTGAATTTGATGAATTAGTGGATGGGACTGGGGCTCTAAGTCTCATATTAAATGTTTGTTGTTTCCCATACTGTGGTTATAATTTAGCACTATTTAAGGATGCTTTATGTGCCCAAACATCCTATAAAACTTAAGTTTCAGTAGTAAACTTAGATCTTCTCTTTTGATCTGAAGATCACATTTATAACCTATCTTGTTTGGGCTTGGTGATGCAACCATCGCGTCAATTCAGTTACCAAGCGTTTGATTTTTTTTTTTTTTTAAGGTTACCTTTATAGCCTATCTTGTTTGGGCTTAGTGATTTTTTTAAGTAGCCGCCCAGACATAAAAGGCAATAAAACCGGCAGTGACAAACAGGATGCCTGATATGAAGGTGGAAAATGAAAATCCAGGATATGACTTTAACAGAGTAGATTCTGAAGATGGTGTGGCATACTGTCTATTGGGGTTTGATGATGAACGCGATCAAGCCCCCAGTACAAGCAAGGATATGATTAACCAATCTGCTTGATGCAAGGACTAATGTCAATGATAGGAAGATACTCTAGCTCTACTTTTAGGATCAAGTTCATTGGTGATTGGCTGATTGCTAGGCTGATCAGAAGTGCCACATTTCTTGCAGCTCCTATAGGTTTCTTGAAGCACTTCTAAAGACTGCAATACTGCATTTAAGTTCTGATATATGGAGTCATACACGTGGCATGTGGAGATGTCGCGCAGCTGTGCAGCAAATGTAAAGACTGAAAATACTGAGCTTGATTTACACAGCCGTACAGCATACTATCTAAAGCCATGCAACAACAATAAACAGATGAAGATGGAGAAACTTTCAGCTAACAAATTTTCCAACGCAGCTGAGTGCATGGATTTGGTAGCATCTGGTTATAATTAGCAACATTTCAGAATTTAGAATAGCATTTTCACAGCACAAATTATATTGATTGAAGCAACGATGTAATAAACTCCCATTGATAGATTGTGTTGTACAATATATATATTTTTCTGATTCCTACTGTGTACTAGATGGTACGTACCTGAGCAGTTTATTAGGGCAGTCCCAATGGAGCATTTATGATAGTTTCTATCTATCTTAATTAGGATGACAGCTAAGCAAATTGTTGATGTGGCGGTAGAGTTATGGAGAGAGATTGCAAAACGAAGAAACCGTTTCTCTACCAAGACTCGACGTCTTCGCAACGAGGCCTGAAGAAACCGGCGAAACAGCGATGGGAAGACACTACTCGTTTCTATCCGCTTGCTTGCCGATCCTGTGCGTCGCTGCTGCCACACCATCTTTTGCCGTGCGCGCCTCCGCCTGTGCTCTCAGCTGTGCCGTCGCGATGGGAAGCCGGTGTGCGGACATGGACGCATGCGCGGAGCTCGCCGCGTCCGCCCGGCGCCGCCGAGCTCGCTCGCGGCCATCGCCAGCCGAGCTCGCGCGCGGCTGCCGCCCGCGGAGCTCGCCGCGTCCGCCCGACGCCGCCGAGCTTGCCGCGTCCGCCCGGGGCGACCGAACTTGCGCGTTACCCTCCCTGTGCGCGCCTCTCCTTCCCTCCCATGGCGCAGGCTGCTGTGCACGGGAACTGTGACACGCCAACTAAGCAAATTCACCAGATTCGTCCTCACCCGGTGACGCGGTGCACGAACTAATTGATGCGGTGAGCTCGTAGTCCTACGGCGGGCCGGCGGATGCAAGCATGCTACTGGCCTCGGCGGCGGAATGCTGTCAAGACTTGAGCGTGACGTCGGTGGATGGAATGTGCGCATGGATGCGATGGTAGCTTGCTGCATATCGTCGATCATGGACGAGCTCCGACGACGCCTTGCCGCGGTGCCCCAGAGTCAACTTCCCCATCTTTCTTTACACGACAGTATAGTATGCAAGGTGATGGATATATGGCGCACAAGTTACTGATGGAACTGAACAAGGTCTCTTTTCGTGCAATTGTGCCCGTGAGTTAAAAGAAAGAAAGCAAGTTAGCACCGTCAAAAGAACAAGATGTTTGTTTTTGTTTGCAAAGAGTAGATTAGTTTTTGAAAGACATATATATGTGAACGGCAATTCATCCTTTCCCATTGCAATGAGTAATGTTTTTCTTAAAAAAATTCATCTGATTGCTATTTCTTTCCTTGTGTGTGTAGCGTGTGTACTACACTATGAAAATAGTTGTCACAGTTGATCCACCTGTTTTTTATGGTGCATTTAAGTAACTATGTGTATATTCATTGTTATAGAAACTATGGGTTGGAAAGGAGTAGTTTCTTGGTGTAATATCCTATGCTATAGAAACCACTTTGGTTTCTTCCATTGGGACTGCCCTTATGTATCAACGTCCAACAAAGTGATGAATTATATCGTCTGCTGTCGTCATGCCACATTTTCATTAATGACAGGACTGACTTTCATGGTGGATCTCAAGTTTGAAGTACTGGAGTTGTGTTAGCATCATGTGTGGTGCAATGGTTTAATGATCGAATTCATGTGGTATTTTCAGGTATTATAAGTTGTCACATACGCGTTTATGATGTTGTGGTAACATTTTTAAGTTGGAAGATAAAAAATTAGTTCCATGAGAATAGAACTATCTTGTCATGGTTACCAAGTCAAGATGAGTCATATAATTAAGTGTCTACGAAACAAGAGAATGGAACTATGCATTGAGAGTGATGGTTGCATTCTAAGAGATATGCGAAACATTGTTTATACACACCGTACATACGTTTTGATTAACTAATTGTCAAATTTCATGATGTAGCAAACTAAGCATAGATTAAAATAACTGGTTAGGTTCCTGTGGTGGAAGTAATCATCCTTTAAAAGTTTTTGATTTTGAGGATTCCTGGATCTATCAAATATTCAAATGTAAGAGCCTGTATTTGAAAAAAAAACTGATGATACTTGTTTTTTTTTTAAAAAAATACTACTAATAATTAGTCCAAGAAACCCAAATATTTTATTTGCAAAAAAAAAAGAAACCCAAACATTTTTGAAATGGAGGCAGTATCGACCACAACCATGTGCAATGCCCGAAAGCCCAATTGTTGAGTCCAGTTGGCCCAGTTGGCCCAGACAGCTCGGCCGAGGCCAGGCCCTGCCATCACCGTCGACCAGGCCGGCCCTCCGCCGTCCGCCGCGACGAGATCCGCGCCTCCCCGCGCGTGGACGCTCCACGCCTCCGCCTCCCCGACGCCGGCGAGCGCCGAGAGGGCAGCGCCCCCTACTCCGATCTCTACCCGCAAGCTCCTTGCGCCGCCTTATCCTCGTCCTGACAAATGGCGGCGTGGAGTGGGCGGTGCTTGCTCGCCGTGGCGCTCGCCGCCGCTTGGATCTCCGGCGCGGCGGCCGCCGCCTCGTCGTCGGCTGAGCAGGTTCGTGGGGGGTGGATGGGCGCTCCTGGTTCACGCAGATTTTACTTGCGCGCAGTTCTGTTCGGTAACTATGATGCTTAGTTGATTCAGATGTGAGCGTTCATGTATAGGGTGTGGAAAGGTTACGGAAATCGTTCGTTTCTAACTGATGCTGAATTTTACTATGCATGTTCTCTTTTAATGTAAGCGTCGATCTATTCCAAGTTCGACTTAGATGTATGCTTGTTTGAGTTGGGTGGGCAGGGTAATTAGCTGTACCTCGTTTGGATTTTAAGATGCACCCTGCTTCTAATAATAACATTTCTGTTCAGATTCGGTTGATGCTTATGTGGGAAAGTTTTAACTATCACATTGCACAGGCAGACGGAAGCCACAAACCCATCAAATGCATGCCCTGCTCTAGGCGGTACATTGGCGATGCATATCTCGACGACACCTTGGCAGGCCAGCTTGCTCAGTGTCGTGACTTGGCGCAAATGTCTGATTCTGGTGAATTGTGCAAAGGGCTTGCTGATGATGTCGAAGTGCCTGTGCTCACAAAATTGCGCCGGCAACTGGTTGGCGAAGGTTCTCACCGCCGTTTAGTCTACTCTGTGGATTTTGGTGTCTGTGAAGGTGCTATGGTTAATTTCCTTCATGGCTATGATGCCCATCTGGTGATACTTGAGAAACTCCCTGACGGGGTGTTTGCTGACCCGTTTGAGCTGCAGCATTTTGTTGAGCGCAAAGGTGAAATCTGAATCTGAGATAGATTGTAAAACTGCATTATTGTTTGCTTTCTGCTAATTTTTTTGGTTACTAAAATCTTGCAGTTTTCGTTGATGTTGCTGTTTTTGGGGACACCAACCTGGAACTGCCCACAGCTCTATCCAATCGATCGTCTGTTGAGATTCATTTTGATCTCAGGCTAATCATCTCAACCAACTGTAACCTTGTAATAGACTTGCCTCTCCATGCTAGATACCCGGTAAGGTTCTATGGACTACCAGTGGCAAATAAACAAATAAAACATATACTGTTCATTTGAAATGTTTGGTTCCTGCTACCTGCAATTGAGCATTACTTGTTTTTGCCCTGTAACCTACTAGCTTAGGATTTGCTTCTGCACTGAAATTCTGTCTGCAAAAGTGCAAATAGAACATTCAGATTTGACTAGAAATTGATTTGCATGAATGTTTAAAATAATGCATGCTGGAGCACAGAAGCTCTTATATTAGGCCACACAAATGCATAATAATTGTAGATATATGTTTGCCTCTCCCTCTGGCATGTTTTGTACAGAACATGGGCCTAATGTTTAGATAAGCTATCCAATGACTTTAATAATTTCTGTTTAGTTTTGCTTTTAATGCAAATAGTATCTTGCCAGTTTCTATGGATTGTTAGGGGAAAAAATCCTGGCATTGTTTAGAATTCTGATGAATTACTGTAAAAATAACTTCAGGTTCAGAGTCATCCGTGAGACAGGAAAATGAGAGTTAGATAATTATACAAGTAACGAACTGAAAATGACTATTAGCATATAGTTCTGCTTTGTAGGCCCTACTTATCTAAATTAAGTTTGAGCTTAAAGCATTTGCTGGTTGTATATCCTTGTATTTTGCTCTACTTTTGTCTGTTTAGTTGTATCTTGGAAAGTGTTGAAGTTGGGATATACAACTGAGTTATGTGATTAGGCAACTCAGATCAAGAAGAGAAAGTTCTATTTTCTATTTTGCTTTTGATTTCCTCTTGCTTGGAATAATAGTTGGTGGAATGCTTATATATGCGATGCTCATGCTCATGCTCAATGTTTAGGAGAGACTGATGATGGTCCAAGCGATGGGAAAAAGGAAAAATAAGTAGAAAACATTATTTCCTTGTGATCAATGTTTTTGAGGCGTTGCGGCGTCCTGTGGCGCTGGAGGTACACCTCAACGCCTAGGCGACGCCTGGGCGATGACTCAAAAACATTGCTTGTGATGGTCATGTTACCCACCTTGCCATTTTCTAGTTCTGCAATGCTGCAAACATGCCTGAAATGGGTGTTTTTTTAACAGAATACATGTTTCATTTTTTATCTTGGTCAACTTCTCATAGGCATATTTAGTAATAATTTGTCAGAACATTTCTGAATAAGCTTAGTTGACTACTGACTGTGATGCTTATTGCAGCCTCTTGATGCCAGTGGCTATGCCACAGTGGAGTTTGGTAACCCAGATCTGTTCCTCCGCTACAGAAAAAAGGAAATCCGTTCTGATTCCTGTCTTTGGGCGATTAAGAATCTCAAAGCTGCACCCCTGGAGAAAGCTGCATGGCGCATACCCTGTGGAGATGATGCCCACACAGGATTTGTATCTAGCATCACGTTTCTTTCAGCTCTTGTTTGTTCCGTGTCCATCGTCCTAGCTGCTCTAATATTTTGACATATTAGGCTCCTATAGCAGGTCCATGTTTTTTTTTTCTTTTCACAAATACTGGAATGTGACACTGTAAATTTTTCTCCATGCGTCCACACATCCTTCCAAATGATAGTCCAGTTACCATTAATTTGCTAGCATGAGAGGAGTCTTTGCAATTTCCATTGAATTGGAGTTGCAAACTTCCAATCACATAGAGACCAGAACCAGATCAGGGTTCCTCTTTGTGGTGGAAAAAGGAGTTGCAAAAAAAAAAATCATTTACTTGAAGTTCAGTTTATGCTCCTGAGGCGGGCTGAGTCAGAAGCTGCAGTACCCCATGTACACATCATCTTGTAAGAAGGCAAGTTTTCTGACTACATTTCTTTTAAAAAAATAATAGATGAAACATCAAGTGCAAAGCTGTTATGTGTAAGTAATACAAGGTGGTTTTTGTTCTGTTTCAGGTAAGGCAGCTTGCGACTGCAACTCTCACGAGTGTTGCTGTTCTGTCTTGCCTAACAGTGCGACTCCAACTCTCAGGAGTGTTGCTGTTCTGTCTTGCCTAACAGTCTGCACTTGCAGGAGGAAACCTGAATATATTGTATTGACAACATGTTTGCAGAGGTCAATGTTGAGTGATACAGAATCACAAATAGTCTCGTGTCAGAGATTATTTTGTTTTGTTTTGATGGAATTCGTGGCATCAAATTATACTACCAGTTCGGGAGGACTTACTTGTAACTAGAATAGAAACAAAAGGTTATAGGCAGTCTTTCACTCTGTTAGTGGTATGAAATCGATGCTATGGGTTCAACCATTTGAGTACGACCATGCATTTAAGCCATTTGTTTGAGGTTTCCTTTGTGTATATCTAATCTCTGTCTCCCATCAAGTATTATGAAACATTACTTATTCCCTGTTGATGGTTTCTATGGTTGATAAGCCATTTGTTGTGAGACAAAAAAAAAAAAAAAAAAACTGTACGAGATCATGAGCAGGAGACATTTCCAAATTTCGAAGTACGAGAATACATACTGTACGTGCACAAATCACATATGCTCATCACTCACAAGTAACTAATAGGTGCAAACATTTATTTTTTTCGTCATCCCTGTGACTTGCAACTACTGACCGTTTCTGTAGCAAATGTTTTTTTTTTCCTTATTCTTGCAACTCGCAACTCTCCATGGATTGATTTTTTCACCTCAATATTGGGATACAGGGGTGGGATAGGGAAAAGAAAATGAGAGAATGGCTAGGATTAAATGGGATATGTAGAAGAAATACTATGACATTATAATTCTACCACTTTTTCACAACATGCTTTACGTATTAGTTTTTTTATAGAAAATCTTTTTTAATGATTAGTTGCAAATTTAGCATTCTAATGTGAAGAAAACTTGGGCCCTGTGGGCTGGCGATGGCCGACAGGCCAAAAACAACCACGGCGCGGCTTCTTCCTCCCTCGCATTCTCTCTCTCTCTCTCTCCCGCAGACGCTCGCGCTCTCTCCGCCGCCGCCGCTACCGCTAGGGCGTGCCGCCGCCGTGCGGCCTGCCCTCGCCGGCGTTCGCCGAATCCGGAGGAGGGCGTGCCGCCGCCGCCCCCACTCCGCCTCGCTGCATCAGATCCGGGGCTGCACGTCCACATCGCCGCCGTCCACATCCCTTCCCCCAAATCCGAGCGGCGTCCACATCGCCGCCGCCTTGCCGGTACGGGCCAATCCCTCCTGCCGGAGAGAAGGAAGCAAGGTCAAGTCGACATCCCTTCACACTTACATGGAGCAAAGCGGCGGCGGCCAGATCGGCGCGAAGCTTGCCAAGCCCGCCGACGGCGGCGAGGACCGCCTCAGCGCGCTCCCGGACGAAGTGCTCGTCCTCATCCTGGAGCGCCTCGACACCACCGCCGAGGCCGCGCGGACCAGCGTGCTGGCGCGCCGCTGGCGCGGGCTCTGGCCCCTCCTCACGAAGCTCCACTTCCACCTCCGGCCCGCCGACGGCGACCGCATCTGCGAGCTGCTCGATGTCGCCGACGCGCCACAGCTCCGCTACATCTCGGTCATCTCCAAGGGCGCCACCGCCGATTCCCCGACGGCCTGGCTCCCCGCCGCCGCGCGCCGCCTGGCCGGTGGGCTTGTGTACCGCAACATGGCTCCGTATCTGGAGAACTTCGACGAGGCGGAGAGGTTCTTCAGGGCGGAGATGGAGGTGGCCAAGAGGGAAGGCACCGTTCGGCTACCCTGCTTCGAGAATGCCACTTGGATTGAGCTCCGCCTAAACCTTCTTGGCCTCGCCTTGCCGTCCCTGGGCGTCTTCGCCCGGCTCACCGATCTCTACCTGACCTCCCTCGCGGTCCGGGGGCCGTGTGAGCTCGGCGATCTAGTCTCCTCGCCACGGTGCCCGTGCTTACAGAAGCTCAGCATCAGCTTCGCCTCGGGACTGGGTAATCTCTCCATCCACTCCGAGTCTCTGCTGCAAATCAACCTCAGGTACTGTAACTTGCTGGGGCAGCTCACGGTCGTGACTCCACTTCTCCAGAAGCTAAGTGTGCAAGACAACTTTCCTTCTGGTTCTGTTGGTGATGGTGAACAGGGTGCCAACATCACAGCTCCTCAGACAGTGTCCCTGGTGTGGATGGATCAGTATGATCCACGGTATTTCCATCTTGGCAGTCTGAACCAACTCCAGAAGCTGAAGACAGGCCGGTTTTATGTATATGGACAACATTTCTGTAGAAAAGATAATCACAGTTGTCTAAAACTCTTGCAGCAATTTAAGGCCCTTAACAGTCTTCGTTTGGTGCTCATCTACTATAATCAGAGCGTATGCCACTATCAGTACTTGTTAGGAGACATGACAGCGCTCCCTCAGATTACGTTCTTGCATCTGGATTTATACAACCATGGACATTCTTTTGGAGCCACCTTGTTCCATGTGCTCAAAATGTGTATCGGTTTAAGAGGATTGTCGCTTGTGTTATATGGCCGTCAGCATCGTAGCAACTTGGAGGTAGAACCTGCTGCATGTCCGTCAGGCTGTGTATGTGATCAACCGAACAACTGGAAGACTGATGAACTTGTGCTGGATCACCTTGAAGATGCACACGTCATTGGACTGCGAGGAGCTGAGCACGAGGTTGCTCTTGTGCAGCGGTTTCTCGGTTGGGCCACCGTACTGAAAAGCCTGAGGATAACATTGGTCAATGAGATGACTGAAGCCGAGATTGGAGAGTTCCGCCAAGCATTAGCAGGCTCCTTTAGGCCAGAAACATGCGTACTGTTTGACAAGAGTGACAGCGAGTAAGAGGTCAGAGCACTCAATCGCCCCAGAAGACCAGAGTGTGTGCCATGTTATTGCAAGTCAGCAGCACTGGTTGGTTTCCCTTTTGTTACGAGGTATCAGACAGCGGTTGTAGCCCAAGTCGGTTTCATTTGTCTATGTTCTAGTACTATGCTTCATTGTAGCCCTTAGCAGCTTTCATTTGTGTGTGCTCTTGTACTACGCTACGTGGTAAGTTACTGAATCTGTGTTCATGAGGGGGACCCTTAGCAAGTTATTTTTGTCCCTGTATGGCGTGGGATTCCCTTTGCAGTCATAAATTTTGTGTTTGTATTTTGTTTCTTTAGTCTGCATCAAATTAGCGTCAAGCAGTTTTTGTGCCGACTCATAGGGATTACGGCTCTTACACAATTCTATCGTGTGTCAGTTAGCCTGTTTACATTGTTTGATAAATACCTCAGTTGCCTCACCATTCAGTTGCCGTTCCATGTTGAGTTACCTTGCAGGTACATGGTACAAAAGACCTACCTCTATAATTTGTCTTCGGTTGCAAATTTTATTAGATCATTCTTTGGCAAATTGTTGTCTTGTGTGTTCCTGATAGCAGTCAATCACCCAGTTTTATTGGGCTTCTAAACCCACTCCCTCTTCTATTTTTTGTCACGGCATTTGTAAGTAGCGATGCGTCGTGCTACACCTATGTTAAGTGTAAATCAAATCTTTTAAGATTCATACAATGTACATACAAGAGATAGCTATTGTACAATACTGTTTGGTGAAGGTTCTCACAGCCGTTTAGTCTATTCTATGGATTTTGGTGTCTGTGAAGGTGCTATGGTTAATTTCCATTGAGCAGAATCCTCGTATTGCTGGACGACAAGATGGAGGAATTGGATTTCCACGGTTCTTTCGACAGCAAGTACGAGGATTCTGCTCAATGGCCGCCCAGGAAAGACGCATTTGCCACGCACGTGGGCTTCGGAAGGGTGACCCTCTCTCACCAATGCTTTTTGTGTTGGCGATGGAGGTCCTTAACCGTTGCTTTCGCTGGGCGGAGGAGCATGGCATTCTGGCGCCCATTAATGCGGTCGAGGGCTCGAGTGTCAGTTTGTACGTGGACGATTTGGTGATCTTTGTCAGGCCGCAGTTGGATGACTTGGAGGCTGTAAAGGCGATCCTTAATACGTTTGGCTTGGCTTCGGGCCTATTCTCCAACCTGCAGAAGAGCCTTGCCACTCCCATGCACTGCACCGACCTTGACATGCAACGGGTTCAGGAGATACTTTCGTGCTGGGTCGAGTTCCCGTGCGGGTACTTGGGAACTCTACTATCAGTGTTCAAACTGAAACTGGCTAATGAGCAGGCGTTGATTGACAAGGTGGCAGCTAAAATCCCGGCGTGGAAGGGGGGCTTCTCAATGTGGCCGGACGCACAGCCCTGGTTGAGGCAACGTTATCGGCTATCCCTATTCACACAGCCATAGCGCTGTGCCTCTCTCCCGGGCGATTGAGATGATCGACAAGGCTGCGGAGAGGATTCATTTGGACTGGATCGACGTCCGCGGGCCGGTGGCAAGTGTAGGTCGCGTGGTCGTCGGTCTGTTTGCCCAAGTGCGGGTGGTTTGGGTATCACTGATTTGAGGTGAGTTGGAATGCGCTTCGGGCGCGGCCGGGTTTAGAGGGACCGCGTCGAGGCCGCGCGCCGAGGACTCGGGAGCGGCAGGTGCTGGCCCTTTCGCGGGCTGCCACAGTTATCATCATGGGCAATGGCCGTTCGGTGCTCTTCTGGATGGACCCCTGGCTCAATGGCAGAAGCATCGACCACCTTGCGCCGACCATCTTTGCTGCGGTCCGGCCCGGGGAAGAGGATGACGGTGGTAGCTGAAGCACGATGGAGAATGCTTGGATCGGCCATATTGCTGAAGCGGTCACCATGCAGATGATGGTCGGCGTCCGGCCTCTATGACTTGTTGGCTTAGGTGTAGCTCAGCGACCACCCGGACATGTTCTCTTGGTCTCTCACAGCGGACCGCGCGTACTCGGCCGCCTCGGCCTACGGAGCCATGTTCCTGGGGGCTTCCATCTCCCTGGGGGTGAAGAACATCTGGAAGACTATGGCTTCGCCGAGGGTTCGATTCTTCTTCTGGCTTGTGTTGCATGAGAGATGTTGGACGGCGGACGGGCGAGCTCGCCACGGTGCGAGCAGTCCAGTACTGCTTGTGTTCTCTGCGACCGGGGCCGCGAAACCATAGACCACATTCTGGTGGGCTGCTTATACAGCAAGGAGGTATGGCAGTTCTGGTTCAACAGGTTGCATTTGCAGGGCTTCAGCTTCAACGACGACGACCGCGCCATTGAGTGGTGGATCTCACATCGGAAGAGTCTGCCGTGTCAACAAAGAAAGGGCTTTGATTCACTCTTTCTCTTGGTGGGCTGGCGACTTTGGAAGGAGCGAAATGCAAGGACGTTTGATGCAAGGTCCTCCCCAGCAGGACGTCTAGCTGCTTCGATCGGAGAGGAGGCCGACCTCGGTGCGCGGCCGGAAACGGGCACCTTGGTGCTCTACTGGCGCGTGAATGAGGAGGTTTAGGAGCAAAATCAGTCAAGATGTAGTCTTTGCTGGTTGTCGAGTGTGTGTGTGTGTGTGGCTTTGGTAACTTTGGTTGCCACTCTCGGTACTTGGGAATGGCTTCTTCTCTGCTTAATGAAAAACGCGCCCGATGGGTTGGGCGTGATCGCGAAAAAAAATCAGGATCTTCTCCATCAAGGCACACATATCAGTTCTGGTGACCTCAATCACGTCCATCGAGTGCTGTATAGTATCGGGGACACCCTCATCTTCATCGTCTTCAGCATCGGGGGCCGGCATGATCCTCAGTTGCCTGGACGATCGTATGACCACAATATTCCTAATCTCCTCGAGCATGCTGACATCACCCTAGTGTTGCTCCTCCGCTCGGGCTCCTCGTATGCCTAGATCCTCAGGGATCCCTAGTCCAGCTCAGATGGGATGACTGATTCGTTGGAGAAGCGCACGCCGCCCTGGGGCGATGTCTCTGCCTCGGCGAAGATGGTGGGCTAGGGCCACCTAAGAGCGATGATCATATATGTGTTTCTTAATTTTTTTTTTCTTTATTAATTTGTTTAGTGCATATTCTAGAGTTGAAATTGTTGGCTTATAATTATTGGTACTAGTCCATCAACCCGTGCTCCCGCACGGGTTAGAATTTCCCGTAAGATGATGCTTGTTATATGTTTAAGTGAATTTGGTTCCATGATTAGGATCTTTGCTTCCTTTGTTTGCACACTATGTATAGCAATATTATTTGTCTATTATCTTTTTTAATAATAGTTGTTGATAATTCATATTCTAATTTTTATTTCATTTTGAATTAGATTTCTTAACGGAAGAGTCATATTTAACATATATGCTTTATTAATTGTAATATATCATATTGCTACTATTGATTAATTTTTAGGACAGCTTTTCCTAGTGCAGCGTCACGAAAGCTGTTGAGCAAAAAATAATCTTATTAATTATTAAGCTAAGGAGTATTCGAAAGTAGTAGAGACTGACTGATGTTAATAAGAAATAGAAGGTTGCCCTAGGAGGCTAAAATCAGATGGCTAATTTTTTATTACTCTCAATAAACAATGAGGTGAATTTATATCTTTGATGACATCCCCTTTCTTCCCTTGTAGCTCCCCTTTCATCTCTTTGTTGCTCATGCTCCCCGGCACCAGCAGCAACACGCAAATTGCTTAGTCAAGGCGAAGTTGCAGATGCATGTGCTGTCAAGCGTACCTTGAGCTGACTTTGCGGCTTCAGAGGCTCTTTGAAAGCATTCGCCTAGTCGCCGGGATTGGAACCTGCTGGAGCTGAGTCTGGAGTCGTCAGCGCACCTATGTAGGACAACGTTGTGGCTTATGACAGAAGCGATCTTCTCGCAGCCACTATCTCTTGCTTCATGGTTTTGATTTATCCGGTATATATATCGACCTTCACCAATTAACAGTCAATAGTTAAAAAAGCAGTGATTGATTATTGTAAGGATTTCTTTTGTCATAAAGAATTACTTAAACATTGAAAATGATGATTATTGGAATGAAAGCACCAATTCTTGTTGTATTATAGAATTTCCTTGTACACAATGTTTTTGGCGATATTATCTTCTGGACATTATAAATCCTTGCCTACTTGAGACGTGTGAGATGGCAACATGCATGTGTGAAGGCTTGTTTTGGTAAATATAGGCCAACATTTGTTAAGGATTGTTTGTTAATCGTCATTGCAAAGCACACTAATATAGGATAGATATTGCTTTTTTTTCCCCCGCAAAGATGGCCATTTTGTTTTAGTAGGTGACATGATGATCCATGGAATGTAGACCTTATCTCCAATGTTTGTTCTAGTTTCCTTACTGCTTGACGAACCGGCACATTGTGATTGATGTTCCTTAGCTCATGATTTGGAGTTCTAGGGAATTTCTTCAAGCTGTTTGGAAACTCTGTTGGGTGCAACTAATCTTGACCGTCTATCTTTGTTATTGATAATTTGCATACTGTATCTGAGCTGAAATATGTTGTTTCTTGACCAGTTATTTGACTCATTATGCAAGAGTTGATGTCATCCACCATCTCATATCTTGGACATATAGGATGGCCAGTAGTTTTGGGTTATCGACAATTGTCTCCAATTCATCTTGTCATATTTGTAAAATCAAATCTTTTGGAATTTTATATCCATGTTTCATCCTCTTTAATTATCTCATGCTAACACATCTCCGATAGTAAGTATCCATTCAACTAATTCCTTTGTCTTATTTTGTTCTTCTATAGAACTACTAAGGGCATTTAGGCGCACATTTTTTGTGAGCTATATTTCTTCAAACTGTATACAGCTATATGCATTAGTCGATGCAGAAGCTTGGATATTAATTAATCTATTCCCTTTTCAAAAATTCTTCAAAGTGTATTTTTTGTGAGCTTTATTTTTTTCAAAGTGCTTCCATAAGTATGAGCACTTTAATGATGCATCAACAATGTGAGACATGTCCCCTTTAAGTGGTCATTAATATGACGTGTAGATATACTTTTCTAAAACAAATAAATTTAACAATGTAAAAGTGTAAGATACAAATATAAAATAGAAATAATACTATTTAATTTTTACTAACCTATGATGTGCATTCATAGCCTCAGGAATTGGTAAATCTAAAAAAATGTGCTGCATTTGTTGAGGACAGAAAATATTCTGCAAAATCACAACTATTTATTTTTCTCATACGCAGGTTCAATGGCTAATATAATTGATATATAATGGTATTAACTGAAAACTTACTGTCAAATTTTTTCACATTTGTAGATGTTATTGCAGTGACATGAGATTTTGCCCTCTCATCAATTTGCTCAACTTTTGTCCCTCCAAAGTCGAACCTTTACTTCTTGTCCACTACAAATTCCGAATTGAAAAATAATAAGATGTGTCAAAACATAGGAAAATTAATCTAATTAGTTGTGCTACATCATTAGTGTTGCTATATTACCATGCATATACACCTGTAAATTTGGGTAGTTTGGGAACAAAAAACACCTATTGCATCAGGAACGCAATATCACAAATTTCGGTCACTCCGAAGTATGTTCTTGTTTCTTCTGTCAGTCCAATATGTGCTGCAACTCCTATGATATCTATCATAAACAAATATGACTTTTTTATCAAATAGCGATCAAAATAGAGGAACATTATTAAAATACAATGTTAACATTAGTTTACCTAAAAGATTATTAATATTTACTCTATTAGAAAGCATGTCTGTACTCAAGACCAATTCGCTCGCCACTACTAAGCAAGATTGGATCCCATATTCTAAGGACTTGTGCTTTGATTTTCCATAATGCCTTTGGTCGCCTAATCTCACTAACCATTGCAACTTGCAAGCTCAAAAACATAATAATAATAATGGCATTAGTTTACCTTTTTACACAAAGGAGACATTTTAGGTAAATGGATTCGGCATGATGGCCATACCTTCGTTTGGTGAATGATGAAAAATATAGACCATCTTGTAAAAAAAGGAAAACATAATAATGACGGTATTAATTTTCTTTTTTCCAGGTAGATTGCAAGAACCATATTAGATCATAAATGAATTCAGCAAAATTGGACATACCTTTTTGGTTGGTGAATGATGAAAACAATATGTCTTTTGGATCGTGATATGGAAACAATGGGAGGGCGGATGTTGAATAAATCGATTGGATTCTTACTTGCCTGTGGTTGACAAAAAAAATAAATAATCTAATCCAGTCTCAATACTTAATCGCACTTAGTTGCTACTAACCGAGATATGTTGATGTGCCCATGCCTGCTCGGAGTAGAACGGTGCAGCTCACCTTGATTGATAGGTCTAAGACCTGGTGCCTGTACACGTGCATGACGGGGACATCGAGCGCCCCAACTTCGAAGGAGTCGGCGTGTGGGTGCCGGTGTAGATGTAATAGGTGCCTCTGTTAGCCTCTTCCTTGGTCCGGCCATGACCACAAATCAGCTGCCAGCCCAGTAGTAACAACCGCTCTGAGTAGTAACTCCTTCCCCCACCTTCCGATCCACAAATCTTCCAGGATTCTTCCCCAAATCCGATTCCAGCTCCATAGATCGATAGATCCATTCAAGCGCTTTCCGATCCACCCCTTTTCTCCCTGTTCCATCACCTCTGGCCTTTGCTCCCCACACGCTCTGTATCCATCACGAGCCGCCGCTGCCCCTTGCTTGTGCCATCGCCGCGACCCTGCCTCGACCCGAGCTCGCCTTGCTCTACAACCGCCGCCACACCGCCGCCGAGTGCTCTGCCCCGCCTCGTCGCCTTCGCTCGGAGGAGTCGTGGAGCCACGGAAGCGGCGGAGCTCGGCAGCAGGCCCTCCCCCTCCTCCCCTGCTTTTCGCCCCAAGTTAAAACTTCTTAGCCTCGCCGCTGCCCCGCCGTGGGCGCCGTGGAGGTGGTAGTGGAGGTGGCGGCCTTGCTGCTCCCGAGATCCCATCACGGACGCACACCTTAGCCAACTCGCCGCCTTTGCTTCGCTGCACGCCCTGGGGCGGGTGGCCGCCGCATGCGCGACAGACTTCGCCGCTTGGGTGGGCGCGCAAGTGGAGGACCTCGACCGCTGCAGCTTCCTTCGTCTTTCCTCCCACGTCCCCCACCGCTAGTGTCGGTTACGTATGGCGGAAGAGGTGGCGGCGTGGGACGCCGACAAAGCACCCGTCGACACGCGGCTTCCCCATGTCAAACCAGCCGTCCGGGCGATGACGGTTTCCCGGCCATGGCGCGCGCCACGTTGATGGCGGGGCACCCGGCCCATCACTCGGGAGAAGCCCGACGCCACCGATGCTCCCGTCGTTATCGCTTCATCCGATGGCGATGCACACCCGGCCCATCGCTCGGAGGCGCTCGACACCGCAGGTGCTCCCCGTCGGTCATCGCTCCATTCCCGCTACGGATGAAGGTGAAAGTACCATCTCCGACCTGTCGGCCATGGCGGATCCTCACGCTGCCTCACCCCTCCTAACCGCCCGACACCTTCTCCCCGTCTCCACCGCGGCCCCGGCCCCCTCCAATGTTCCTTCACCGTTGCGGCACGTCATGCCGCACATCACCTTGCCTTCCAACCACCCACAGCCGAGCAGCTCTCTGCGCATCAACACCTCGGCTTCGCCCCTAGCTTTGCCTCAACTCCTAACCCTCATCACCGTCCTGTCGGGGACCGGGTCTACACGGTGGTCTTCATCGCCTGTTCACCGGGACATGGTCCACGATCCAGCTCAAAGGTCACCACTCGCTGTTCCTCACCGGGGATCTGGGAGCGCTGCTCATCTGTTGGATCGCTTCAACCGCTTCACGCACGAGACTCTGCGCCCGACGATGAATCTCCGCTTAGCCTCGGAACGCCGGGGATCGAGAGGGTCACCGGCGTAGTTCAAAGATGCAGCACCTCCAGCGCCTACTAACTTCCACAAAGCCGAGGTTTGTTTCATATCTGAAACTAGAAACAGTTCAATTTCTCGTACTTCTATTGTCAATTGGTTCAATATTTCAGATGCTTTTGTAGTTCAATCCGCAAGGTCAATCCGCGGCCTTTGGTTGCTTTGGACCCATGCTGTTGATATAGATGTAGTAGAGCATGACCACCACTATATATTAGCAAGTGTGTTATAGTACTACTAGTTCTAATCATTTTGGCTTCGTTTGTATCTATGGTGATCCTCATCACCGCAAGACCTCTACTATTTGGTCTAGGTCCTTCATTTTGTTGTTAATCACAAGAGCACTCGCCAATCTTAGCTAGCGGGTGATATGAATGAGATTATAAATGCTACTGAGAAGTCCGTCTCGAAGACCTAATATTACCCGTATTAATTTGTTTTGTGACTATGTTAAGCAAAGGTGGTTTCATCGATTTGGGGTACAGTGGCCCGACTTACACATGGACGAATAAGAGATTCAAGTACCACCCCCGACGTTTCAGCGTCTTGATCGTTCTACGGCCAATGTTGAATGGTGTACAGCTTATCCTCGAACGACAGTATATCATTTACCCATGTTGCGTGGTGACCACGCCTATTCTTACTATGATGCATTCCAATCGACCTCGCACTAACAAATTTTCGTTTCAAAACGGTGGATTATGGAAGGCGATTTCGATGAGGTGGCAAAGCAAAGTTGGGGCAAGTCTTCTAATCGGCCATTCCACCAAAAAAACCAAATATCTAGCCTATGACCTCAAAAAATGGAGAAAAGCCAAACCCAACATCTCTTCTCGGCTTAGCTCCATTGAAAATCTTATTCTCCAGAAAGCAATCAAAACCTCCGGCTCAACAAGACTTTGACCTCCAAAAGACCTAGCCACCCAACACAATGACATTCTTAATAAGAATGAAGAGTTCCTTTACGTAGAGCTAAGAAAAACTGGGCCAAGCTAGGGGATAGGAACACCACATACTTCCATCGTGCCATTGTCAGCGCGATAGGAAGAATACCATTGCTTACCTGCACAATCTTGATGGTTCTGAATCTACTACTCCGGATCAGATTGCCTCCACCCTTCTTCATTATTTTCATGACATTTATGGAACCAATCACTCTACTAACACATATATTCAGTCTATGCCTATACGGAATCCGGCAGTCCTTCTAGTTCTTCTCGAGATTCACCACCATGCCTCCACATCGATGGTACACAATGATATGGGAAGCAATGCACCAGACAACAGCATGAGCAAGGAAATCAGCCTCAGCAGGAAACCACCTATGTCCCTCAGACTCGAGACATGCAGCCAGGTACTCATTCATTTACTAATTCATCCCGACTATACAGGAGCTCCATTCTATCATCAAGGCTATGCACAACAATGCTTTTCCTAGACCCACGATGGCCTTAATGCGGGCTTCTTCAAGTCGGCATGGCCATGGACGTCTCCCAATGATGTATACAAGTTAGTAAGTGACTTCTACAATACCGCTTCTTTGGATCAAGGAGATTAATCAGACTTACATCACCTTAATTCCTAAAAATTTACCTTTATTGTTCCCCGAGGATTTTAGGCCCATTAGCTTATGCAATGTCATTTACAGTTAATTGCTAAATCTCTAGCGGACAGGCTCAAGCCTCATCTCCTAACTTCATCGACCAATCACAAGCTGCTTTTATTAAAAACAGGCATATCTCTTCTAATATTATTATTACTCAAGAGATTATCCATTCCTTTGGCCTCAAAGCTTGGAAGGATAAGGCTTTTCTTCTTAAAATAGACTTGACCAAAGCCTTTGACAGTTGCGGTGGGACTTCCTAACTCAAGCTTTACAAAGACTTGGTCTTCATCACCACTTCATTCAGCTACGAGAGCTTGCTTCACTACTACTGCTATGGCGATTTTGGTCAATGGAGATCCTACAGCCTACTTCTACCCACAGCAAGGTATTCGTCAAGGCTGTCCTTTATCTCCTTTTCTTTTTGCTGTTGCTACTAATGAACTGTCAATTACTTTACAGCAAGCTATGAATGATGCTAACCTGCGGAGTCGATTTAGGCCACAATTGCCCTCCCATCCATTCTTTGCTTTTTGCTGATGACCTTATTCTTTGTGGTGCTGCTACTATTCATGAAGCCAACATGGTCAACAACATTCTCAATGACTTGTCACCGGTCGGCGATCCCCAACCTTACCAAATCCTACATCCACTTCGGTCGTAGTGTTGATTCTAGCACTAAGGCCACTATCAAGAATATTTTTCCAGTGCCTGATCTTGTTCCCAATACAATCCACCTTGGCCATCCTCTCATTTTTACCCACAAAGACAAAAATAGAGCTTATAATTTTATCTACAACAAATTCCTCGCCAAGTTGACAACCGTTAAGGCCAACAAGATCAATCATGCCGGGCGTCTTACTTATATTCGATCTGTTAACTTTCTTCAATCCCGGTCTATTACATGTCCACTATTTTATTCTCTAATAATTTCATTGAGAAAATTAACTCTATTTTGAGAAGGTTTTGGTGGGCAGGTGTTTAAGATGACGACCCCACTAACCCCGCCACTTACGGGTCTTGGGATGACATTTGCCAATCTAAGGAAAATGGAGGTCTAGGTATTAGAGACTTGCACACTGTCAACAAGAGTTTGCTCATCCATACTGCTTATGACATTGTCAATTCAAAAACCCTTTTCTCTCTGCAGTCTTAAAGTCTAAATATCATCCCCATTCTTCCTTCGGATAGCTCCCAACCCCACGACAAGATCAGTTTTACGGTCTTCTATCTGCGAGTCAAACACCATCTCATTACAAATGTAACTTACCAAATTCATGGAGGCAACTCATCAATTTGGTCAACTCCTTGGTGTCCTATTTGGGAAAACATCCATGCTCATCTTCTTGATCCCATTGTGACTAACCCACTCCCTTCTACTGTGGCTGACCTTTGGATCCCTAATTCTCAAAATTGGGATATGCAGCTTTTAAATGCCACTTTTCGGGAGCAAGCGGTCCAGCAGATAACAGCTGTACCCACTGTTCCACATCAACAACCGAGATATTCTCGGATGGACACCTTCAAAGAATGGTCTACACTACTAAAAGCATCTACAGACATTTGGTGCGCCAAAATCAGGTAAACCTTCCTCTGCAGGGTTCTCGAAGCATCCTTCCACAAATCAAACAAATTATGACCAAGGTATGGAAATCAAAAACCTTACCTCCCATAGTTAAAACCTTCTCTTGGAGTGATTAGAAGGGCGCTAGCTACAGCTCGAGAGGGCTTCTACTTATTCTACTCGCATAGATCCTTATTGTTCTTACTGTGGTCAAATTGAGAATGATGCTCACTTGTTCTTCCACTGTAATTTACCTAGGGCTGTTTGGTTTTCCTTCACTCCTCCTTTGAGAACAGATTCTTTGCCTCCAGAAAATGATGGGATCCAAGCTACTCTTCTAGCTATTTTCAATAACATCATTCCAATGCCTTTTATAGACAAAATGTTAATCACTTTATGGTTCCTGTGGAAAGCTAGAAATGATAACCACTTCCAAAGGTCTTGGACGCCAAGTGCATAGTGCTGCAGGTGCAATGATGGCATGGATTAATGGAAATAGCCATGTTCAATCTTCACCATG